>WNWK01005102.1:0-126941 GCA_009830355.1 Cherax destructor | reverse complement strand
ACCACTACCACATTGTTGTAGGTACCACTACCACGTTGTTGTAGGTACCACTACCACATTGTTGTAGGTACAACTACCACATTGTTGTAGGTACCACTACCACATTGTTGTAGGTACCACTACCACGTTGTTGTAGGTACCACTACCACATTGTTGTAGGTACCACTACCACATTGTTGTAGGTACCACTACCACGTTGTTGTAGGTACCACTACCACATTGTTGTAGGTACCACTACCACATTGTTGTAGGTACCACTACCACATTGTTGTAGGTACCACTACCACATTGTTGTAGGTACCACTACCACATTGTTGTAGGTATCACTACCACATTGTTGTAGGTACCACTACCACATTGTTGTAGGTACCACTACCACGTTGTTGTAGGTACCACTACCACATTGTTGTAGGTACCACTACCACATTGTTGTAGGTACTACTACCACATTGTTGTAGGCACCACTACCACGTTGTTGTAGGTACCACTTCATCACTCACTGATCCAGTACCAAGCTCTGTGGCTTCCCCATCACTTTTCTTTTAGGTCTTTTTCCAGTTTCTGAGGCGGCAGAAAACATCCGAACGGCTGTTCGGATGTTTCGGTAATAATTTTAGAATTTTGCTCTTTCCCAGGGCCTGTTCGGATATTGGCGAGGTTCGGATAATGGTAGGCCGGATATGCGAGGTATCACTGTAATCACTACTTTAATATTTTTTAATCTGAATCATAGGCAGGAAGACGGACGCTTATTTAGGAGTCAGATGAGGTGCAGTAGTTGAGAGATTCGTCACCTGTGGGCGGGGCCCACTAGTGACGGGGCCCTCTTACTAGTCTGGCTATGTAAGACAACTATCACAGCATCAGTGGTATAAAATGCCAACTAGTTGATGAATAAGACAAATGTGCAACACCTGGGTCTCTGCGGAGAATAACAGGAAGATAGACTATTATATAGGAGTGAGATGAGGTGCAGAAAACATCGTCAGTGTGGGCGGGACTCACGAGTGGAAGGTCATATCCTAATGTTGGGCCAGAGGTTAGCAAACAGTTTGAGGATATTTAACTCATGGGCATGATTTACCTAGTGGATCCCGCCCACTGGTGCGATTCCTTAAACTATTTTGCCTCATCTGATTCCTACATAAATATTCATTTTTTTCTTATGCTTAAGATTCATAAACACTCTGGTGATGAGCACCTTAATCTAGGCTGATGGACTAATTACTATCTCCTGCCTCTTCGCTTTCAAATGACCTCTGTAATGGATTGATAAAGCCACTGAGTGGCGAAACGTTTTCAGAATAAAGATTCCCAGGTTTTGCACAATAATTTTTTTTCATAAACTTATCAGTAATGTTTAAAATTAATTAATACCTCCGAGTTTAGGTTAAAATATTCTAATCAAACCACATACGATGTTTACGATGCCAGAAATATCGACATTCAGACCGTCTCTATCAAGAGTGAGCAACTCAGGTGAAGTAATTTCTAAACTGTCAAGCCGCCCATCATCTGTCATCCAGACTGTCGCTGCTCTAAAACTGAGAAGCAACTCTGTAAACTTAAATAAACTCTGAATCTTCCGTATAATGGCTTTACGACTCACTTGCTATGTGTTCTAACCCCACACGTACCATGGTTTGTTTGCAGTGCTATTATTACGATTGAGGGGACTTGAGCTAGAGATCCTCACGGCCACGCTGGTGGGAGATTCATTTGTAAAAACTTGCATTTTTTGGTCACAGTGGGGCGCCCATGTTAACCTCCCTATGGTGTATAAATGTACCTAGTTGAATGGATCTTCTTGTAGCCAGCTGGTCCAGTGGCCTATGTACTCTCAAGGAGTTTTACGACTCGCCATGGGTTCTAAACCCCCCATACTGTGGTTTGTTTGGAATCATGTTATTACTGTATCGTGAGCCAACTCCCTCTTTACCCTTTTAATTTAATGTCTTATCACAACCAACTCACATTGGTCCTGCCATGACGGATACAGAATCAGAATTTTCTTTGACTCACTCTCCAGTCTAGAAATCAATATCCGGGTAAGTGACTGGTTCCAAATGACCTCCCAACGTGAGAACAAAATATGTCGAACATATCGCCCTGAAAAAGCTCGAGGCTCGTTAACCAACACGTTTGTTATAAGACAAGAGAAGTGTAGTGATCTTACAAACAGGCGCTACTTTAGTTGATGATTGAGCTACACAGACCATCCTCCAGGTATGTTGAAAACGATATAAAATACCAACAAGTAAAACACATATGTTGCATATGTGCAAGACATGTGCAACAGTTGATGAGTAAAACACATGTGCAACACTTGGATACCCAACTGTTGCACATGTGTCTGACTCATCAGACCATTCCCCATTAGGTTATAAGAAAATTTTCTAACCAAGACATCAGTATTATGAGCTCCTGCAGAAGACTACCATTCGTGAAAAGAGATGATGGGCAATGTGTCATCAGCTACGTTTGTAACATATTGCCTTTAACTGTAGTATTATTGAATTCAACTCTCATCACAAGCGCAGGAGAATAAAATTCAATAATACGTACGTGGCTGTTTGCTTGATTTACTCTCCCTACTTCGATGCACTAGAGGTTAAGAGTAGGAGCTTCAATACCCATCAACAGGAGATGCCTTAGGATGAATGGAAGGAGTAAACAATTTGCCGAAACAATTAAAAAAATAAATCTGGCTCTTAACTGTAGTGGAACTCGAGTATATGATCTGATTGGCAACATTTCAGCCACACATTCATCTGTGTCTTATCCAGACACAGGATGTCTTTTATTACTTGGAGCGTCTTTAAGATTATGTAGATATGATCCACTTACCGATCTGCATTTCTTATGAGTGAGACATCTCTGCTTCTCCTACTTGTAACAACTATAGTCTCAAGAAAGAACATAGAGAGTTCCAGGGTCGTTGATCCTGACATATCTATAAATGAAAGCGATTAAAAAAGTACGAGATTTCGAATCCTAAGTTACTAGAGCTGCTGCTGTTTTATCTATTTATATGACCTCAACAGCTCCGCATTAGGTTAAGATTCCCAGATGAACGCAAAATGTCGCAGGTCATTAACTCTTTATATAAGTTTATACATGGTTGTCGATGAAGACTGCGCCATGCAGCACGTCTTAGTGGACATACCCAACATCATCGACAGTTTTGCATTGAACAGCAGCTCGTCACATAACTTGTTTGCAGCATAAAGTTCAGGACAAACTTAGAGGGAAACACTACCTTTTTATCACTTTTCACGACCTTGTTCTTACCCTAATAAAAGTTAAGGTAAAAAGTCCTGGACCGTCACTGACGCAACCTCGAGTCACTGCCGTCTTACCCTTTTCACATGTCTTATTCCAACAATTTCTCTCCTGGATCCCACAAAGGCGAATTCTGTATCGAGTTCTTCTTCTACCTCCTCTATAGGAGAGATGAAGGACGGATAATGGGCATCTATATTCACAACATGTTATCTTACTCTCAAGTGATGTTGAGTTTAATTATCAATACAGTCGCTTGCAGATTTGAATTCAATAATCACACTGTATCTTTGTTCAGTAACTTCCCTTACGCACACACGCTAAATGTTCATGGTCTTAAAATTCTTTTTGATCAACTTCTCTGAAATAGTAGATTTAAACCTCCAAAAAAATCAGTGGAAATAATTAAGGAGAAATGACAGAAAAAAAAATATATTGCCGAAGAAGTTTTATTTTCAATTCAAACTTTTTAAGCGAGAATTGGAATAATTTTAGCTAAAGATTTTACTCGGTTTCTCTATTTTTCACATTACATTACTTGATGCATCTATATAGATTTATTGGTTAGTAAATAAATCGCAGTCTTCATCTCTGTTCTGTGAATTTACTAGAGATTTATTAAAGCTAACACGCCACATATATGTGAATTTCTATTTCTGTCTGCTCTTTTACTCGACGTACCTTTTCCTTGCTGTCATCTTTATGGTATACTGTCTGCATCTTTATGGTATACTGTCTGCATCTTTATGGTATACTGTCTGCATCTTTATGGTATACTGTCTGCATCTTTATGGTATACTGTCTGCCTCTTTATGGTATACTGTCTGCCTCTTTATGGTATACTGTCTGCATCTTTATGGTATACTGTCTGCACTGAAAGCAAATATTTCCAAGAAGGAAAACCTAACATGAGCAAACTCCACATACCTACACTAACGATCCGCTCGTAAACACTACATGACACACTTATGATTATTAACAGTCAGGCATATATATATATATATATATATATATATATATATATATATATATATATATATATATATATATATATATATATATATATATAAATTATGTCCTTGTTCCTGCCTATTTGTGAGGTGGCCAGGAATCAGGACACTGAATGGTTGGCCACACTAAATGATCTATCAAGGTTACGGACCGTCAAGACAAAGAAAGTAAGTACAGAGTTTTGCATAAATATACTTTTAACCGAGAGATGTCAATCTCTCAACAGATATTCATTGAGAATTTACTTTAAAGACTATTTTAAACATGAAAATACTCCTAGCTGATATGAACGGGTAATATGCAGCCTTACTGACTCTTGTAATTGTGGACATCACATTCATGTTAACAAACAATTAGCGTTTTGAGTATCAGGAAGGAGCGCAGATGTCTGCTGAGGGTCACAGGAAAAACAGCAGACTCACCTAGAAACATCAACCACAGGTCTAAGAAGTAACAGCAGCCGCAGCGTGTAAGAGGGATGACCACAGCAGCCACAGACAGCAATGTGATCACCCCGCCTGTGATGGTTAGCACTGACACACGCACTCCACACCCTGACCAAAAATATTATTATTATTATTATTATTATTATTATTATTATTATTATTATTATTATTATTATTATTATTATTATTATTATTATTATTATTTATATCATTAGTGGTAGAAATATGACTAGAGAAAAAAGGTAGCTCCAATTCCTTGTAATAAGAGCAACTCACCACCATAAAAGAAAGAGAGAGAGAAACTTACCCAACGAGACAGATGAAGAAGCCTCCATCATGGTAGGGATATCCAGAGAGGATGATGGGCTGGGTACTGCCCTCACAGCTGTCAAGTTATAATAATAATTATTATTATTATTATTATTATTGTTGTTGTTTTGTGAGATGTATTTACAAAGCACAAGTGATATAAGGAGAGTGCAGTATATGGATAGTTAAAGATACATTATGAGAGCGGTGAGAAAGGAGAGCACATGAACGAGTGGGTCAGGTTTTGTCAAGATTTATTTCTGATAATAATAAAAGTTTTAAAGGTTAATAAGTTGAGAAATTCCGAGTAACAATTGATTTTAAGTTAATAACAAAGTAGGGGAGTTATTAGATGCGGAGTTAGAGTTACTGGGAAGATGGAGAGAAGGAGCTGTGTTGATTAAGAGAGAGAGGCAAGGATTTCTTTCACTGGGCAGAGAGGTTTAGCACTATAGTAATGAGCAGGAGCCAGAAGCGAGTGTAGGGGCGGTGCCTGAGGCTGTGGATGAAATAAAAAGGGATAAAGCAGCTTGGACTGATGGGATCAAGACAGAAGTGATAAAAGCATGTGGGAATATAGTTTTGTAGTAGATGGGTCGTTTGCTCAGTAAATGGAAGAGGGGAAGGTACATAGGGACTGTTACAGAGCATCCAAATTTCCTTTGTATAAAGGGAAAAGGGATGAAAAAGAGTGTAAAATTAAAGGGGAATAAGCTGTTGAATATACCAAATTCGATTAAATATATCATCGGTGAGTTTATGTTTATTTGTTTTTTCTTAAACACATTGATATATATTTTGGCCCGGTGGCCTGGTGGCTAGAGCTCTCGCTTCACACACGGAGGGCCCGGGTTCGATTCCCGGCGGGTGGAAACATTTCGACGTGTTTCCTTACACCTGTTGTCATGTTCACCTAGCAGCAAATAGGTACCTGGGTGTTAGTCGACTGGTGTGGGTCGCATCCTGTGGGACAAGATTAAGTACCCCAATGGAAATAAGACAGACAGTCCTCGATGACGCACTGACTTTCTTGGGTTATCCTGGGTGGCTAACCTTCCGAGGTTAAAAATCCGAAGAAGTCTTATTTTATTATACCCAAAGTGGTATTTGCAGAGTTAAGATATAAACAAAGTTACATTATCTGGACGCTTTCATGTTGAGGCCTAATTCGGTTAGGATTGTTCGACATGACACACACACACACACATACACACACACACAAACACACACACATAGCAGGGCAGAGCAACAAGAGCAAGCACACACAGAACCATCCCCAGAACCCCACAACCAATCACGCTATCCCAACACAAACCACAATATACACTTACAGCCCCCACCCAACACTCCACTATAGAATCCCACAGTACACTGCCAGGTCCCCCACCCTCACAGACCACCCAAAACATGGTGTTGGAGAGGAAACTGAAGGTATGGTACACTAACGCTGACGGAATAACAAACAAGTGGGAGGAGTGGCACGAAAGAGTCAAAGAGGCATCACCGGACATCATAGCTCTCACAGAAACCAAGCTCACAGGTATGATAACAGATGCCATCTTTCCAACGGGATATCAGATCCTGAGGAAAGACAGAGGGAACAGAGGAGGTGGAGGAGTCGCACTGCTGATCAAAAACCGATGGGATTTTGATGAGCTGGAGGAGACAGAGGAGAAACAAGAGATTACTTAGTAGGAATGATTCAGTCTGGAGGTCCCAAGGTGGTAATTGCAGTGATGTGTAACCAACCACAGAACAGCAGGAGGCCAAGGCAAGAGTATGATGAGAGTAATAGAGCGATGGTTGACACACTGGTTGAAGTGGCCAGAAGGGCTCATGTGAGCAGGGCAAAGCTACTGATCATGGGCGACTTCAAAAACAAGGAAATCGATTGGGAGAACTTGGAGCCACATGGGGGCCAAGAAACGTGGAGGTCTAAGATGATGGAGGTGGTACTGGAAAACTTCATGTACCAACATGTAAGGGACACTACCAGAGAGAGAGAGGAGAGGATGAACCAGCAAGACTGGACCTAGTATTCACCTTGAGTAGTGCAGATATTGAGGACATCACATATGAAAGACCCCTTGGGGCCAGTATGGTTTTAAGCTTCGAATACACAGTAGAGTTACAAGTGGAGGGGGAAGCAGGAAGGGCCGGACAAATGAAGCCAAACTACAAGAAAGGGGACTACGCGGGCATGAAGAACTTCCTGAACAGGGTTCAATGGGACAGAGAACTGGCAGGGAAGTCAGTAAACGAGATGATGGAATATGTGACAACAATATGCAAGGAAGCTGAGGAGAGGTTTGTACCCAAGGGTAACAGGAATAATGAAAAAGCCAGGATGAACCCGTGGTTCACCCAAAAGTGCCGGGAGGCCAAAACCAAGTGTGCTTGGGAATGGAAGAGGTATAGAAGGCAAAGGACCCAGGAGAATAAGGAGAGCAGTCGTAGAGCCAGAAATGAATATGCACAGGTAAGAAGGGAGGCCCAACGACAATATGAAAATGACATAGCAGAGAAAGCCAAATCTGACCCAAAGCTGTTGTACAGCCACATCAGGAGGAAAACAACAGTCAAGGACCAGGTGATCAGGAAGGAGGAGAGATCACAAGAAACGACCGTGAAGTATGTAAGGAACTCAACATGAGATTCAAAGAAGTGTTCATAGAGGAGACAGAAAGGACTCCAGAAAGACGGAGAGGTGGGGAACACCACCAAGTGTTGGACACAATACATACAACCGAGGAAGAAGTGAAGAGGCTGCTGAGTGAGCTAGATGCCTCAAAGGCGATGGGGCCGGATCACATCTCTCCATGTGTCTTGAGAGAGGGAGCAGAGGCGCTATGTGTAACCCTAACAACAATATTCAACACATCTATCGAAACAGGGAGACTACCTGAGGTATGGAAGACAGCAAATGTAGTCCCAATTTTTAAAAAAGGAGACAGACATGAAGCACTAAACTACAGACCAGTGTCATTGACATGTATAGTATGCAAAGTCATTAAGAAGATTATTAGGAGAAGAGTGGTGGAACACCTAGAAAGGAATGAGCTTATGAACGACAGCCAACACGGTTTCAGGGACGGGAAATCCTGTGTCACAAATCTACTGGAGTTCTATGACAGGGTGACAGCAGTAAGACAAGAGAGAGAGGGGCGGGTTGATTGCATTTTCTTGGACTGTAAGAAGGCGTTTGGCACAGTTTCACACAAGAGATTAGTGCAAAAGCTGGAGGACCAGGCAGGGACAGGTAATATCTGTCAGGAAGACAACATCGAGTCATGATATGTGGCGAAGTGTCATAGTGGGCTCTTGTAATGAGGCTGCAGACCTGGTCCAGCAACCGGCTCCAGGAGTGCAAAGTCATGAAAATTGGGGAAGGGAAAGAAGATTGCAGATGGAGTACAGTCAAGGGGGGCCAGAGACTACAAACCTCACTCAAGAAAAAGGATCCTGGGGTGAGTATAACACCGAGCACATCTCCTGAGGCGTACATCAACCACATAACTGATACAGCATACGGGAGCCTAGCAAACACAAGAACAGCATTCCGACATCTTAATAAGGAATCGTTCAGGACCATGTTCACTGTGTACGTTAGGCTTATATTGGAGTATGCAGCATCAGTTTGGAACCCACACCTATCCAAGCACATTTTGAAACTAGAGAAAGTGCAAAGGTTTGCAACAAGACTAGTCCCGGAGCTAAGGGGTATGTCCTACGAGGAGAGGTTAAGGGAAATGGGCCTGACGACACTGGAAGACAGGAGAGATAGGGGGGATATGATAACGACATATTAAATACTGAGAGGAATCGACAAGGTGGACAAACACAGGATGTTCCAGAGATGGCATATAGCAACAAGGGGTCACAGTTGACCTCAGATATGACATCTTCACTGCCTCCAGCCTTCGCCTTGTTGCAACATTCGCCACCAATGCCTCACACCCATACAAGAGCATTGGTATAACTATATATTGCAACCCCAGAATGGGGCCCAATGTATATAAATTTATATATTGTAATTATAATGTATGTTTCCCATTCTTATAATTTATATTGCTGATATTTTCGATATTAGCTAAATGTTAATATATTGCTTTTATTATTATTTGACTTAGCTATATTATTAGGTAGAATGTAACATGTACACTTTGTGCTCATTGTTTGAGAGTGTTGAGTAGCTACCAGTGAGTTGGCAAACTACCTCGCTAACTAGCACTTCGCTTGTTATACTGCCGGCTTCTCTGGAGTTGCTGGGCAGTCACATGCGAGTCACGTGACAGAGTGGCGTGATCCACCTGAGGGAGGAGACTGCCTCCCCTTGCTCGCTCTCTTCTCTGCTGACCCTGGTTGAGTCAACACCTCGCTCTTGTCTCGGCTTGTTTCCTCGTCATTTAGACTCTGTTTGGTAGAGTATGTGTTCGGTGGTGAGACGACACATACTTCTCAGGACTCTGTGTAACTCTGTTCACAGAGCATAGCCTAGACTTGGTGATTTTCGACATTTTACTGGGTTGTTTGTCACATTGACACTCTGAGATAACTCAGGTCCCGAGCTGTAGCTTCTGACGTAATTCGTTCTGGCATCTGTGCACTGTCGCAGTCGGGGATTTGGTTATGCTGAACTTAGATTCAGTAATAAGGGAGTTTTGTGACTATTATGGAGGATCTGCTGATGGTCCCCAATTAGGGTCGTTATTTTATCTCCTTGTTACTGACGCTGTGTTGCTGTTGCTTGCTATATTGCTGTTCGGCGAATTGGTCGTATTATTGTTCAAGCAAGCTATTCTGATAGCCAGTTTGGTAGAGAAGTTAGCTTATGTGAGGATGTTTAGTCAGTCACTGTTCGAGTCGAGTCTTGAGACATAACGAGGTACCTGGAGCACATAAACACTCACATACACATACTCGTATATCTTAGTATTGTTTATATTTGCTGACATTGTACAAGATCGTACTTAAGAGCCATTAAGATATATGTGCCTTCAGCACAATAATACTGTATTTGAAAGAAGTGTAGGAGCTAACCTTCTAATTCATATCCTAATTAATATCCTAATTATATTTAAATTGATTTACTTTGATACCCTAGACATTTTAACTTTGTTAATAAAC
This sequence comes from Cherax destructor, assembly GCA_009830355.1. Classification (NCBI taxonomy): domain Eukaryota; kingdom Metazoa; phylum Arthropoda; class Malacostraca; order Decapoda; family Parastacidae; genus Cherax; species Cherax destructor. The sequence continues at coordinate 116,766 of WNWK01005102.1, read as the reverse complement.
ATATTAAATTTATTTCTTTGGTTAGTACCCTCTCAGTTGAAATCCTAAGATACTATTGATTATAACGGATAACTGGACCAGGATACTGACTACTTGTTACAAAAACCCAGTAACAGGCTGAATGCTAGAGGGGCAGACTTTTCTAATATTCACAGGAGATGTTTATTTCTAATAGATATCGCGTCTTTTGTAACACTATACTCTCATACATTCCCCTCTTTGCTTTCATGGATAAAGTTCTTTGTCTCCACAGACTCCTCAGTGCAAGACTCACCTTTTTCCCCTCGTCAATTCTATGATTCACCTCATCTTTTATACACCCATCTGTTGACACGTCCACTCCCAAATATCTGAATACATTCACGTATTCCATACTCTCTCCCTCCAATCTTTTGTCATCTAATTTTTTGTTATCCTCATCACCTTATTCTTTCCTATATTCACTTTTAATTTCCTTCTTTTACATACCCTCATCAACCAACCGCTGCAACTTCTTTTCAGAATCCCCCAAAAGCAGTGTCATCAGCAAAGAACAACTGTGACAACTCCCACCTTGTGTTAGATTCTTTATCTTTTAACCCCACACCTCTTGCCAACACCCGAGCATTCACTTCTCTTACAACTCCATCTATAAATATGTTGAGCAACCATGAAGACATCACACATCCCTTTCTAAGGCCTACTTTTACTGGAAAATAATCTCCCTCTCGCCTACACACTCTAACCTGAGCCTCACTATTCTCGTAAAGACTCTTCACTGCTTTCAATAACCTACCTCCTATTCCATACATTTGCAACATCTGCCACATTGCCCCTCTATCCACCCTATCATATGCCTTTTCCAAATCCATAAATGTCACAAAAACCTCTTTACCCTTATCTAAATACTGTTCATCTATATGTTTCACTGCAAACACTTGGTCTACACACCCCCTACCCTTTCTAAAACCTCTTTGTTCATCTGCTATCCTACTCTCCCTCTTACTCTTAATTCTTTCAATAATAACTCTACTACACATTTTACCTGGTACTCTGAACAGACTTATTCCCCTATGCACACTCTCTCCCAATCCCTAGGTACCTTACCCTCTTCCATACATTTATTAATTAAATAAAAAACACTAACCACTCCAAAACTATATACCCACCTGCTTTTAACATTTCTATCATTATCCCATCAATCCCAGCTGCTTTACCCCCTTTCATTCTACCCACTGCCTTACGAACTTCCCCCACACTCACAACTGGTTCTTCCTCACTCCTACAAGATGTTATTCCTCCTTGCCCTATACACGAAATCACAGCTTCCCCATCTTCATCAACATTTAACAATTCCTCAAAATATTCCCTCCATCTTCCCGATACCTCAAACTCTCCATTTAATACATCTCCTCTCCTATTTTTAACTGACAAATCCATTCTTTCCCTAGGCTTTCTCAACTTATTAATCTCACTCCGAAACTTTTTCTTATTTTCAACAAAATTTGTTGATAACATCTAACCCACTCTCTCATTTGCTCTCTTTTTTCATTGCTTCTCCACTCTCTTAACCTCTCTTTTTCTCTCCATATACTCCTCCCTCCTTGCATCACTTCTACTTTGTAAAATCCTCTCATATGCCATAAATATGTATATTTATATATGCAACTGATTATTTATGCCACTGATTATTGTGGTTTATTGATTTATTACGTTTAAAACTTGTCTACGAAGGTCAGTAAAGTTGCATGTTATATATACATCACCGGCAAAGAATGTGTCCATTGCCATAATTGATGGACTAAAATAAACTCTGAGTCATATATTCCTCTTTGTATATACACTAATGTTTTCTGTGCAATGACAACAAGAGAAGTATACTCCTCAGGTTTTATTGTATTGTATTGTATGTTCATGAAGCAATCCAGTAATGGTGTAGAAGTGACCCAGACCTCACCTAAACGATTTCCAAATTACAGATTAGTTGTAAAGAGCAAAAAAACATCGTAATACTTACGCATAATTTTGTTATTGGGCATTTTCCTTATGTCTTAGGGGTCCAACCTTTAGCCCAGATCTATAGTTTCTTCTTAAAGAGTAATTCCCTCTTCAGCGCTGTTTAAACTGTTAGGGAAAAACAAAAAATAAATAGAGAAAAGTTTTAGTTTTAATGTAATATTTGATTTTGATGAAATCTTTGATGACTGGATAATACCTCATTAGTCAGAAGTTCGTGGCTTAAATGATAGCGTCTTCTGGTTATAACTGATGAACTCAAGTTTGTTGCTGAGACGAATGGGATGGGCAAGATTCCTGACACCTTATGTCTGCTCACTTTGTGAAAGGCAGCCTGGCCACGGTGGGTCGAATGGAAAAACAACAACTTACAATTGCTGCTCCTATTCGTCTAGCAATAAATAGGTACACTTTTGGCTGCCCCTTTTCATTTAGCAGTAAATAGGTACATGACAATGAATTGATATTAAGAGTGACATCCTGGGTAGGGTGAGATACTGTATATGGGTAAGTCTCCTTAAACTGACCCTGTTCACCCAGCAGTATATGGGAACTTAGGTGCTCGTGAAATGTTGTGGGTGGTATCCTGAGCTGGGTGAGACTTATTGGAAAATCTCCGTACACCTGCTTACCCTGTTCCTCTAGCAGTAAATAGGAGACCGTGTGTAATGGGTTGTTGTAAGCGGCATCTGGTGCAGGGGGAGACATGCCTGGAGTCTACATACCTGGAGGATGTTTTGGGAGTCAACGCCCTCGCGGCCCGGTCCATGACTAGACTTCGCGGTGCCTCAGAGCCTGGTCAACCAGGCTGTTACTGCTGGCCGCACACATTCCAACGTACGAACCACGTCCCAGCTGGTTAGGTATCTCTCCAGCTCCCTCTTAAAGACAGTCAGGGGTCTATTGGTAATTCCCATTATGTATGCTGGGGTGCAGTTGAAGAGTTTTGGGCCCTTGACACTTATTGTGTTTATCTCTAAGTGTACTCATGGCGCCCCTGCTCTTCATTGGGGGATGTTGCGCCGCCTGCAGAGTCTTTTGCTCTCGTAGGTAGTGATTTCCGTGTGCTGATCTGGGATGGTCTATATGTAAATTACGATGTATCTTTATCGCCTGCATTTCAAGGAGTACAGGTCAAGGGACTTCATTAATTGAGGTGCTTTATTGTACTTATACGTGCAGTGAAAGTTCTCTGTATATTCAAAAGATCTGCAGTTTTACCTATCTTGAAAGGGAACACTAGTGTACAGCTATAGTCAAGCCTAGCTTGAACAAGTGACTTAAAGAGGATCATCATTGGCTTGACATCTCTTGTTATAAAGGTTCTCATTATCCATCCTATCATTTTCTTGGCATATGTGATCATGATATTGTTGTGATCTTTGAAAGTATGATCCACTACTGACATAATCACTCCCAAATCCGTCATATTAATTTTCCACTCTATTGTGTGGTTAGAATTTGTTTTATATTCTGATCTAGCTTTTATTTCGTCAAGTTTTCCATAGCGGAGTAATTGAAATTTGTCCTCATTGAACTTTATATTGTTTTCTGCGGCCCATTGGAAGACATTATTTACATCTGCTTGAAGATTTACAGAATCCTCGATGGATGACTCTCATCCAAATTCTACAATCGTCAGCATAGGAAGACACAGTGCTTTTGTTTACGTCTCTGTCTATGTCAGATATGAGGATGAGGAAAAGGAGAGGAGCAAGTACTGTACCTTGTGGAACACAGCTTGTCATTTTAGATGCCTCTGTTACTTTGAAAGTTTAAAATTTATCTACCCACTTTTCCCATTATTTCTTTATTAAGCATTTTGTTGAAGGCTTTTGTAAAGTCTTTGTATACTACATCTACATTCTCTTTGTTCTCCAGTGCTTCCAAGAGCATACCTTAATGGTGTGATAGTTGTGAGAGGCAGGCGCTACCTGCTCTAAACCCATGCTGCCCTAGGTTGTGCAACTGTTGGGCGTGGTTGACAGATAGGCAACAAAAATAACCATGCCACATTTAAACCAAATAATGTATAACAGGCACCTGCAATGCTACACTCCGTCCTGAACACATCTTTACTTCCGGTGCACTTGAAGTATTCCCTAGGCAGGCTAACTGGCATAAAATTTTACTAAAAACTAAGATGATTTGGGTCGTGTACTGGAGACGTGTGTCAACTCACTTTGTTTACTCACTCAGGAGGTTGAGGACTGATGCTGGTTCCCTACTCACTCTCTCGTATTTCCACTTTACCATTCACTGTGTTATCAAATACTTTCCTTCAACTGCACTCTATATGAAACGATGTACCCCTAGCGATGTACCCCTAGCACTACAGTACTTTGAAAAATCAATTAACGACATGCCATGCACTCTGCCCCAGGCCCAGACTTGTGGAACTCATGTTCACCAAGAACTGCAAGAAACTATTTAAATATTCTATGGAGAGGGAGCATAGACATGGGGGATCATCCCACAGTTAATAAAAACAACGGATATAGCCCCACTCCTCAAAGATGGCAGTAAATCAATTGCAAAGAATTATAGACAAATAGCACTAATGTCCCACTTCTTATAAATAATAGAAAGGGATCTAAGAAGCAAGATCGCCAGTCACTTGGATACCCAACAGTTACAGAACCCAGGGCAGCATGGGTTTAGAGCATGTCGTTCCAGTCTCTCACAACCATTGTACCACTATAACATGCATTGGAGGACAAACAAGGATGCATTCGTAGTATACAAAGACTTTGCGAAAGCCATCGACGAGTGCGATCATGGTGTAATAGTACACAAAATGCGGGATAAAGGAATTTCAGGAAAAGTGGATAGATTTAACTTGGTAACCAACAGAACACAAAGAGTAATTAATAGTAAACGGCTACAGTGAAAAACTCTGTTCCACAAGGTACACAACTAACTCCCATCTTTTTTTTTTTTTTTTTTTTCTCTCATTCTCATATCTGACATGCTGTATAACCCCTGTGGTTTAGCGCTTCTATTTGATTATAATAATAATAATAATAATAATCATATCTGACATAGAGATGTGCGACATAGCACCGTGTCTTTGTTTTGCTGACGATACCATAATTTGTATGACGGTGTCATCCACTGATGACAATGTAAATCTCCAAGCGGATATAAACTAATTCTTCAAATGGGTCTTCGAAAGCAATATAAAATTCAATAAAGAAAAAATTCAATTACTCCTCTATGGAAAACTCGAGGAAATAAAACTAAATCGGAATATAAAACAAATTCTAACCAGACAACAGAACGAAAAACTAATGTGAAAGACTTTTGAGTGATAATGTCAGAGAATCTTGCTTTCACAGACCACAACAATGTCTCTTATCAAATCTGCTGGGAAAATTATAGAATGGATAATGAGAACCTTCAAAACAAAGGATGTCAAACTAATGATTATTCTCTTTAAATTACTTGTTCTGTATAGGCTAAGAGTATTGCTGTGCACTAGTGGCTCCTTTCAAGGCAGGTGAAATTGCAGATCTGGAGAATATATAGAGAACTTTCACTGAACATATAAATACAATAAAGCACCTCAATTACTAGGAACGTTTGAAGTCCCTCGACCTGTACTCTTTGGAACGCAGGCGAGAAAGATACATAATAATTTACACCTGTAAAGTTCTAGAGACACTAGTCCCAAATCTGCATACAGAAATCACCTCCCTACGAAAGCAAAAGACTCGGTAGAAGGTGCAACATTCCCATAATGAAAAGCAGGGGCGCCATGAGTACACTAAAAAAATAACACAATTAGCTTCAGCGGCCCAAGACTGTTCAACTGCCTCTCAGCATACTTATGGAGGATTACCAATAAACCCCTAACTGTCTTCAAGAGGGAGCTGGACAAGCACCCGACCAGCCGGGCTGTGGTTAGTACGTTGGTTTGCGTGCGGCCAGCAGTAACAGCTTGGTTGATCAGGTCATGATCTACCACGAGGCCTATTCATGGACCGGTCCGCGAGGGCGTTGACAACCAGAACACTCTCCAGATAATACTCCTGGTATACGAAAGATGATCTTTTCCAGTAATGGGCAAATAGTTTGTTTTGGTCGACTGTTTTTGTCTCTCCCTTACAGCTAAGACGGTCAGTCCAGATTCTTTGAAACCACCCAAGAAAAAAATCATTTGATATTAGTCGTGAATATATGACAACAGTCTCCTAGCAGTTTAAAGTGTCAGCAGCTCGCTGCCAACCTCAGCAGCTCGCTGCCAACCTCAGCAGCTCGCTGTCAACCTCTCTACACTATTTACTTTGTCCCAGAAAATATAATTATTCACTAAATTAGTTGAGAAAACTGAAGAGATTTACCTACATGTTCACTGGCACAGTTCTGCTTCTAGCGCAAAGATGCCATGCAATAATCCTTGAAAACTATGGATCTGTAGCCCCCCTTCACCCCCTCCCTTCACCCCTTCCCTTCACTCCCACATGCACAAAGTTTCGGTACACCTTTTACCTTAATTCACCCCGCAATAAACAGGTACCTGTGTGGTAGTCGACTTTTATGGGTGGCATCTGTGGCAGGATGAGACGTCTTACACCTGCTGTCTCTCTTCACTTAGTAGTAAATAAGTACCTGGGTGTCCGTGGTTTGTTGTGTGTGGAAATAAGCCATAATTAGTAATAATGTTGGTGGAATTACCGACAAAATGTTAGGTAATGGGGGACTTGTGCAGTTAATGTTAATTAATGTTTTGTAAAGCAGTTACAAGAAACATCGAGGCACAGGTATGTACATGTAACGAAGTGAGGTGAAAAAATATAAGCATTGTAATAATATTGGTAGAATTACCGACTATGTTAAGTAAAAGGACACAAATGCAACTAATGTGACATTTTATTGTGGCAACGTTTCGCTCTCCAGGAGCTTCAAGCTCCTGGAGAGCGAAACGTTGCCACAATAAAATATCACATTAGTTGCATTTGTGTCCTTTTACTTAACATAAGCATTACTGTAGGCTAACTGGCCTATGCTATTGGTAATAGTAGCAATAGAAGTAATAGTAGTAGTAGTAGAAGTGGTAGTAGTAGTGGCACCAGTAGTAGTAGCAGCAGTAGTGGTGGTAACTGTTGATTGTTGTGTGATGGCCAGGTTCATTGTTTTGAGAACTCTTGTTAGTACTGTCAGATATTAAACAATCAAACAGAATAAAGACAGTTTGGTCATCTATGAACAAGAGTTCTCCTCAGAACAATAACCCCGCCAGAGTTCTCCTCAGAACAATAACCCCGCCAGAGTTCTCCTCAGAACAATAACCCCGCCAGAGTTCTCCTCAGAACAATAACCCCGCCAGAGTTCTCCTCAGAACAATAACCCCGCCAGAGTTCTCCTCAGAACAATAACCCCGCCAGAGTTCTCCTCAGAACAATAACCCCGCCAGAGTTCTCCTCAGAACAATAACCCCGCCAGAGTTCTCCTCAGAACAATAACCCCGCCAGAGTTCTCCTTCAGAACAAAAACCCCGCCAGAGTTCTCCTCAGAACAATAACCCCGCCAGAGTTCTCCTCAGAACAATAACCCCGCCAGAGTTCTCCTCAGAACAATAACCCCGCCAGAGTTCTCCTCAGAACAATAACGCCGCCATTAACACACCAACCAAGAATTACTTTCACTGTTACTGCAACTACAACTACTACTACTTCTACAAATATAACTATTACTACTACAACTAATATTATTACTGCTACTACTACTTATACTCATACTTCTACTACTGATACAACTACAACTACTACTAATATTACTACTACTACTACTATTACAGTTTCTACTACTACTACTGTTATTATTACTATTACTAGTGCTACTGCTACAGCTACAACTACTACTACTGTGATTATTACTATTACTACTGCTACTACTACTACAGCTACAACTACAATAATTACTACTACTACTTCTTCGGCTGCTGCTGCGACTACTACTACTATTGCTACCTCTACTACTACCACTACTGTTAATATTATTATTACTACAACAACTACAATTGCTGCTACTACTGCTAGTACTACTACTACAACTACTACTGCTGTTAATACTACCACAATAAGCGACACATTAGTGTCATATGTGTCCGTTACCAACCAAACCATATTAATTCACTTTGTTATCTTAGGTTATTGTTCCTCGATGGTTAAATAAAATAAAAATAACTTTCTCTTCCACTTCAGCTGCTGTAGCTACAGAAGGTCATCACACTAGGTGTAGCTACAGAAGGTCATCACACTAGGTGTAGCTACAGAAGGTCATCACACTAGGTGTAGCTACAGAAGGTCATCACACTAGGTGTAGCTACAGAAGGTCATCACACTAGGTGTAGCTACAGCAGGTCATCACACTAGGTGTAGCTACAGCAGGTCATCACACTAGGTGTAGCCACAGCAGGTCATCACACTAGGTGTAGCTACAGCAGGTCATCACACTAGGTGTAGCTACAGCAGGTCATCACACTAGGTGTATCTACAGCAGGTCATCACACTAGGTGTAGCTACAGTAGAACATTACACTAGGTGTAGCTACAGCAGGTCATCACACTAGGTGTAGCTACAGCAGGTCATCACACTAAGTGTAGCTACAGCAGGTCATCACACTAGGTGTATCTACAGCAGGTCAACACACTAGGTGTAGCTACAGTAGAACATCACACTAGGTGTAGCTACAGCAGGTCATCACACTAGGTGTAGCTACAGCAGGTCATCACACTAGGTGTAGCTACAGTAGGTCATCACACTAGGTGTAGCTACAGTAGGTCATCACACTAGGTGTAGCTACAGTAGGTCATCACACTATGTGTAGCTACAGTAGGACATCACACTAGGTGTAGCTACAGCAGGTCATCACACTAGGTGTAGCTACAGTAGATCATCACACTAGGTGTAGCTACAGCAGGTCATCACACTAGGTGTAGCTACAGTACGTCATCACACTAGGTGTAGCTACAGCAGGTCATTACACTAGGTGTAGCTACAGCAGGTCATCACACTATGTGTAGCTACAGTAGATCATCACACTAGGTGTAGCTACAGTAGAACATCACACTAGGTGTAGCTACAGTAGGTCATCACACTAGGTGTAGCTACAGTAGGTCATCACACTAGGTGTAGCTACAGTAGGTCATCACACTAGGTGTAGCTACAGCAGGTCATCACACTAGGTGTAGCTACAGTAGGTCATCACACTAGGTGTAGCTACAGTAGAACATCACACTAGGTGTAGCTACAGTAGGTCATCACACTAGGTGTAGCTACAGTAGGTCATCACACTAGGTGTAGCTACAGTAGGTCATCACACTAGGTGTAGCTACAGCAGGTCATCACACTAGGTGTAGCTACAGCAGGTCATCACATTAGGTGTATCTACAGTAGGACATCACACTAGGTGTAGCTACAGTAGGTCATCACACTAAGTGTAGCTACAGCAGGTCATTACACTAGGTGTAGCTACAGCAGGTCATCACACTAGGTGTATCTACAGTAGGACATCACACTAGGTGTAGCTACAGTAGGACATCACACTAGGTGTAGCTACAGCAGGTCATCACACTAGGTGTAGCTAAAGTAGATCATCACACTAGGTGTAGCTACAGCAGGTCATCACACTAGGTGTAGCTACAGTAGATCATGACACTAGGTGTAGCTACAGCAGGTCATCACACTAGGTGTAGCTACAGTAGGACATCACACTAGGTGTAGCTACAGTAGGTCATCACACTAGGTGTAGCTACAGCAGGTCATCACACTTGGTGTAGCTACAGCAGGTCATCACACTAGGTGTAGCTACAGTAGGACATCACACTAGGTGTAGCTACAGCAGGTCATCACACTAGGTGTAGCTACAGTAGATCATCACACTAGGTGTAGCTACAGCAGGTCATCACACTAGGTGAAAAGCAATAGTAGACAGATCCAAGAGCCATGATTCGACCTCTTTGAACACAAATAGACGAGTACACAGACTGCATCCCCTAACAAATTTATAGCTTTAGTAGAAGTGTTGTTACGTCGGAGAAGGGCTCTGGATCCTAGGGAATGATGCTATCCTTCATTTCCTGGGATCAAACCTGATTACCTACAATTTCACAGACACTGAATAAAATCAATATTGAATTAAGAATGAAATGTGAAATCTCTACGACAACTGACGACAGAAAGTTCTGCTTGTCCTCCACATGCTCTAACTCAAAGTTACAATACAGATACCTTAATAAGATGTCGTAGAATGGTGTCAGCAAGGATGTAACATTGACTCCAGAAGTCACTGTTTCAACTGACGAAAGAGACCTCGGCTTCACCCTCCCTCACATCCACTGTCCTAATTGATAAATCATCTATAGAATCTGATTTTAATTCTGACACGCGAGATAGACATTACGATCAGTGTAGCAGCCAGCAAATATTGATGAGCGTAGGTGTGTGACCCCTGAGGCACGTACACAGTATATGAGTACCTCTTTACAATGTACTTCGTGGTTACCTGCTAAAAGGGACACTCAACTCAAGGACCTGGATATGATCACTAGGGTAGGTGAGGAGTAATACGAAGAGGCATTACTTCTGCTGTATGCGTTCGTTTATATACAAATGCTTGTAGGTATTGCAGTGTCAGTGGAGCGCTGATGTCTGATCAAAGGCATGGTGAGGTGATGGGGTGTTAGTGGTAGTTGTGGTGGTGGTGGTGGGAGTGGTAGTTGTGGTGGTGGTGGTGGTGGGAGTGGTAGAGCTGAGGGTAATACTGATACTAGGTGAAAGACCACCAGTAGTATCTAGACTGGGGTGAACTGAACAGCGACCCGTGTCCTTTCAGCACAGGTAACAGACATCAGCACTTATAGTAGATATATATATATATATATATATATATATATATATATATATATATATGGCATTTATGGATTTGGAAAAGGCGTATGACAGGGTGGATATGGAAGCAATGTGGCAGATGTTGCAGGTGTATGGAATAGGAGGTAGGTTACTGAAAACAGTGATGAGTTTTTACGAGGATAGTGAGGGTCAAGTTAGAGTAGGTAGGAGAGAGGAAGATTATTTCCCAGTAAAAGTAGGCCTTAGACAAGGATGTGTGATGTCACCGTGGTTGTTCAATATATTTATAGATGGGGTTGTAAGAGAAGTGAATACTCGGGTGTTGGCAAGAGGTGTGGGGTTAAAAGATACAGAATCTAACACAAAGTTTATTTCTTAGGTAGAATTGAAAATTTGGTTGGGCAATTATTCTGTTAGTGGGATGGATTGTGAAGGACCTGCCTAGTATGGGCCAACAGGCCTGCTGCAGTGTTTCTCCTTTCTTATGTTCTTATGTTCTTATGAGTCATGGCTCACCAATAGGAAGCAATGGGGTTAAATCCGAATGGGGACTTGTAACAAGTGGTGTTCCACAGGGATCAGTCTTAGGCCCATTGTTATTTATAATATATATCAATGACCTTGACGAGGGAATTACTAGTGATATGAGCAAATTCGCCGAAGATAGGAAGATAGGTGGGTATTAACAAAGGGGATATGGGTATTAACAAAGGGGATATAAATAAGGTCTTGAGGATATCTCTCCAAGAGAGAACCCGCAATAATGGATTCAAGTTAGATAAGTTTAGATTTAGAAAGGATATAGGAAAGTATTGGTTTGGAAATAGGGTAGTTGATGAGTGGAACAGTCTGCCTAGTAGGGTTATTGAAGCTAGGACCTTGGGTAGTTTCATAAGAACATAAGAACATAAGAAAGGAGGAACACTGCAGCAGGCCTGTTGGCCCATACTAGGCAGGTCCTTCACAATCCGTCCCACTAACAGAATATTTGCTCAACCCAATTTTCAATGCTACCCAAGAAATAAGCTTTGACAATTCTACCCACTCATGCCGAGTCCCACTCAAATCCAACCCCTCTCACTCATGAATTTATCCAACCTAAATTTGAAACTACCCAAGGTCCTAGCTTCAATAACCCTACTAGGCAGACTGTTCCACTCATCAACTACCCTATTTCCAAACCAATACTTTCCTATATCCTTTCTAAATCTAAACTTATCTAACTTGAATCCATTATTGCGGGTTCTCTCTTGGAGAGATATCCTCAAGACCTTATTTATATCCCCTTTGTTAATACCCATTTTCCACTTGTATACCTCGATCATGTCTCCCCTCATTCTACGTCTTACAAGTGAATGTAATTTTAGGGTCTTCAATCTTTCTTCGTAAGGAAGATTTCTAATGCTATGTATTAATTTAGTCATTCTACGCTGAATGTTTTCTAACGAATTTATGTCCATTCTGTAATATGGAGACCAGAACTGAGCTGCGTAATCTAGGTGAGGCCTTACTAATGATGTATAAAGCTGTAATATAACCTCTGGACTTCTGTTGCTAACACTTCTTGATATAAATCCCAGTAATCTATTTGCCTTATTACGTACGCTTAGGCATTGCTGTCTTGGTTTAAGGTTGCTGCTTACCATCACCCCCAAGTCCTTCTCGCAATCTGTATGGCTAAGTTCTACGTTATTTAACGTATAAGTGCTTGGGTTATGGACACTCCCGAGCTTCAGAACCTTGCATTTATCTACATTTATCTACATTGCATCTGCCACTTTTCTGACCACGAATTAAGTTTGTCTAAATCTTCCTGAAGTTCTATGACATCTATGTTTGAATCAATTTTCCTACCTATCTTCGTGTCGTCGGCGAATTTGCTCATATCACTAGTAATTCCCTCATCAAGGTCATTGATATATATTATAAATAACAATGGGCCTAAGACTGATCCCTGTGGAACACCACTTGTTACAAGTCCCCATTCGGATTTAACCCCATTTATGCACACTCTCTGCTTCCTATTGGTGAGCCATGACTCGATCCATGACAGCACTTTTCCCCCAATGCCATGAGCTGCCACTTTCTTTAACAGTCTCTGGTGCGGTACTCTATCAAAAGCCTTACTAAAGTCTAAATAAACAATATCGAATTCTTTATCGTGATCAACAGCCTCAAAAGCTTTACTGAAGAAGGTTAATAAATTAGATAGGCAGGAACGGCCCCTCGTGAATCCATGCTGGGTATCATTAATCAAATTATGGTTATCTAGATGGCTTCTAATAATATCAGCTATAATTGACTCTAGTAATTTGCCTACAATTGAGGTCAGGCTTATTGGGCGGTAGTTTGACGGTAGTGACTTGTCCCCTGCTTTAAAAATAGGAATTACATTAGCCATCTTCCACATATCAGACACTACACCTGTTTGAAGAGATAAATTAAAATGTTAGATATTGGTTCACAGAGTTCCATTTGCATTCCTTAAGAACCCTTGCAAAAAACTCATCAGGACCCGGCGATTTATTTTGTTTCAGTCGGTCCAGCTGTTTCATAATCATTTCGCTAGTGACTGTGATATTACATAATTTATCTTCTTCTGGGCCTCTGTAAAAATTAATTACTGGGATATTATTTATGTCTTCCTGTGTGAAAACCGAGAGAAAATAATTATTAAAAATAGAGCACATATCATTCTCCTTGTCAGTAAGATGCCCAAAGTTATTTTTAAGGGGACCTATCTTATCCCTAACTTTTGTTCTATAAACCTGGAAAAACTTTTGGGTTAGTTTTTGAATCCCTAGCAACTTTAATTTCATAGTCCCGTTTAGCTTTTCTTATTCCCTTTTTAACGTCCCTCTTAATGTCAGTATACTGATTTATAAGATGACCCTCACCTCTTTTTATGCGCCTATAAATTCCTTTCTTCTGCCCTAAAAGATATTTGAGCCTATTATTCATCCATTTTGGGTCATTTCTACTTGATCTAATTTCTTTATACGGGATAAATGTTCTTTGGGCAGCCTGTATAGTGTTAGAAAACTGTCATATTGATACCTCTCTTCTTCACCCCAGTCCACAGTTGATAAGTGTTCTCTAAGTCCATTATAATCTGCTAAGCGAAAATCTGGGACCATTACTGAATTATCCCTACTATCATTCAAATTTAGGTTGGATAAATTCATGAGTGAGAGGGGTTGGATTTGAGTGGGACTCGCGCATGAGTGGGTAGAATTGTCAAAGCTTATTTCTTGGGTAGCATTGAAAATTGGGTTGAGCAAATATTCTGTTAGTTGGACGGATTGTGAAGGACCTGCCTAGTATGGGCCAACAGGCCTGCTGCAGTGTTCCTCCTTTCTTATGTTCTTATGTAATTGATTCAAACATAGATGTCATAGAACTTCAGGAAGATTTAGACAAACTTAATTCGTGGTCAGAAAATTGGCAGATGCAGTTCAATGTAGATAAATGCGAGGTTCTGAAGCTCGGGAGTGTCCATAACCCAAGCACTTATATGTTAAATAACGTAGAACTTAGCCATACAGATTGCGAGAAGGACTTGGGGGTCATGGTAAGCAGCAACCTTAAACCAAGACAGCAATGCCTAAGCGTACGTAATAAGGCAAATAGATTACTGGAATTTATATCAAGAAGTGTTAGCAACAGAAGTCAAGAGGTTATATTACAGCTTTATACATCATTAGTAAGGCCTCACCTAGATTACGCAGCTCAGTTTTGGTCTCCATATTACAGAATGGACATAAATTCGTTAGAAAACATTCCGCGTAGAATGACTAAATTAATACATAGCATTAGAAATCTTCCTTACGAAGAAAGATTGAAGACCCTAAAATTACATTCACTTGTAAGACGTAGAATGAGGGGAGACATGATCGAGGTATACAAGTGGAAAATGGGTATTAACAAAGGGATATAAATAAGGTCTTGAGGATATCTCTCCGAGAGAGAACCCACAATAATGGATTCAAGTTAGATAAGTTTAGATTTAGAAAGGATATAGGAAAGTATTGGTTTGGAAATAGGGTAGTTGATGAGTGGAACAGTCTGCCTAGTAGGGTTATTGAAGCTAGGACCTTGGGTAGTTTCAAATTTAGGTTGGATAAATTCATGAGTGAGAGAGGTTGGATTTGAGTGGGACTCGCGCATGAGTGGGTAGAATTGTCAAAGCTTATTTCTTGGGTAGCATTGAAAATTGGGTTGAGCAAATATTCTGTTAGTGGGACGGATTGTGAAGGACCTGCCTAGTATGGGCCAACAGGCCTGCTGCAGTGTTCCTCCTTTCTTATGTTCTTATGTTATGTTCAAAGTGGGAGTTGTCACAATTGCTCTTTGCTGATGACACTTTGTTTTTGGGAGATTCTGAAGAGAAGTTGCAGAGGTTGGTGGATGAATTTCGTAGGGTATGTAAAAGAAGAAAATTAAAAGAAAGGTGATGAGGATAACAATAAAAAAGATTAGTTAACAAAAGGTTGGATATCAGGTTGGAGGGAGAGAGAGTATGGAGAAGGTGAATGTATTCAGATATTTGGGAGTGGACATGTCAGCAGATGGTTCTATGAAAGATTAGGTGAATCATAAGAACATAAGAACATAAGAATGGAGGAACACTGCAGAAGGCCTACTGGCCCATACAAGGCAGGTCCTTATCAAAACCACCACTACCTAAGAATTTACTCCTGTACTCACGACACTAATCAAACCCAGCCCCTCCCACTCATATATTTGTCCAATCTCTTTTTAAAGCCACCCAAGGTCCTAGCCTCTATCACCCTACTCGGAAGATTGTTCCACGCATCTACAACTCTGTTCGAAAACCAGTACTTGCCTATGTCCTTTCTAAATCTAAATTTATCCAATTTAAATCCGTTATTTCTCGTTCTTACTTGGTTCGATATCCTCAGTATTTTATTAATATCTCCTTTGTTTATGCCCATCATCCACTTGTACACCTCGATGATATCTCCTCATTCTACGTCTCTCCAGAGAGTGGAGATTCAATGCTCTAAGTCTATCTTCATACGGGAGATTTCTTATACTGTAAATCATTTTAGTCATTCTTCTTTGTATGTTCTCCAATGAATCTATATCCATCCTGTAGTAAGGAGACCAAAACTGAGCTGCATAATCCAAATGAGGTCTCACTAGTGATGTATAGAGCTGTAAAATAACTTTTGGACTTCTGTTGCTTATACTTCTTGAAATAAATCCTAGTAATCTGTTAGCCTTATTGCGCACACTTAGGCACTGTTGTCTTGGCTTTAGATTTCTGCTTACCATGACTCCCAAGTCTTTTCACATTCTGTATGATCAAGCTCAACTTCACCTAGTTTATATATTCGAGGGATATTTTCATTACCAACGACAAGCACCTTACACTTGTCCACATTGAACTTCATCTGCCACTTTTCAGACCAAGACATTAATTTATCCAAATCCTCCTGGAGTTCACTGTTATCCTCCTCAGAATGAATTATACGGCCTATTTTTGTATCATCAGCAAATTTACTCATGTCACTTGCAATTCCTTCATCAAGGTCATTAATGTAAATTATGAACAACAATGGGCCCAAAACTGATCCTTGTGGAACGCCACTAGTGACAAATCCCCATTCAGATTTGACCCCATTAATGGAAACTCTTTGCTTTCTATTGGTAAGCCATGCCTCTATCCATGCTAGAACTTTACCTCCTATACCATGAGCTGCCACCTTTCTTAAGAGTCTCTTGTGAGGTACTCTATCGAAGGCCTTACTGAAATCCAAGTAAACTATATCATATTCTTTATCACTGTCTACTGCCTCAAATGTTTTATTGAAAAACGTCAGTAAATTTGTCAGGCAGGAACGACCTCTCGTAAACCCATGCTGAGATTCATTAATCAAATTATGTTCTTCAAGGTGACTTCTGATAATATCAGAGACAAAGAACTTTGTCCATGGAAGCAAGGAGGGGAATGTATGAAAGTATAGTTATTCTAACGCTTTTATATGAGTGTGAGACATGGGTGGTGAATGTTGCAACAAGGAGAAGGCTGGAGGCAGTGGAGATGTCATGTCTGAGAGCAATGTGTGGTTAAATGTAATGCAGAGAATTTGTAGTTTAGAAATTAGGAGGAGGTGCGCGATTAACAAAACTATTATCCAGAGGGCTGAGGAGGGGTTGTTGAGATGGTTTGGACATATAGAGAGGGTGAAACGAAATAGAATGACTTCGAGAGAGTATAAATCTGTAGTGGAGGGAAAGCGGGGAATTGGTCGGCAATTGAAATGTTTTAAGAAGCTGGTAAAGAAGGTTTTGTGAGCGAGGGGCTTGGACTTCCAGCAAGCATGCTTGAGCGTGTTATAAGAGCAAATGGAGACAAATGGTTTTTAGAACTTGACGTGCAGTTGGAGTGTAAGCAAGGTAACATTTATGAAGGGATTCAGGGAAACCGGCAGGCCGGACTTGAGTCCTGGAGATGGGAAGTACAGTGTCTACACTCTGAAGGAGGGGAGTTAATGTTGCAGTTTTATAACTGTAGTGTGAGAACGCCTCTGGCAAGACACTGATGGAGTGAATGATGAAAGTTTTTATATTTAATGCCACCCTGCCTTGGTGGGAGACGGCCGATATATATATATATATATATATATATATATATATATATATATATATATATATATATATATTATATATATATATATATATATATATATATATATATATATATATGAAAAACAACAACTATGAAAAAATAAAAGAATTCCAAGCGCTTTCGTGACTACTCACATTATCAAGGAACTATAAAAGGAAACGTGAGAAGAAGGCTTATAAAGGGGCAGAATACACCTCACATCACACTAACAAAGACAACACCTCACAGTAGCGTAACATCTCACGACTCTGTGAAGAGGAACATAAGAAAGGACCTGAAACTCTTCCCAAGAATTAAGATTAGTCCAATTTATCATTAAATTCTTCCCAAATTTTATTAATTATAAATGAATCCAATTTATATAAACCAAAAGAAATATTCATATTATTTTCAAAACTGCTTTTAATGAAACATGATTC
Source organism: Cherax destructor (assembly GCA_009830355.1). NCBI lineage: Eukaryota > Metazoa > Arthropoda > Malacostraca > Decapoda > Parastacidae > Cherax > Cherax destructor. Next base: position 98,842 of record WNWK01005102.1, on the reverse strand, counting down.
TATTATATTTCTCTCAACCATGGACTTGCTTGATACAACCTTCTCAGCATTTTGAAAATCAATTGGATGGTTAAAATCTCTCACATGAATAAATAGAGCATTAGAATCTTGTCCAGTTCTAATGCTATATTTATGTTGTTTTAATCTTAGTTCAAGACTTTTACCAGTTTGGCCATAATAAACTTTATCGCATATTTTACAGGGAATCTTATAGACACATCCGTCAGCATTTTGGGGGGAATTTTTTATCAAAAGTCTTTTTACTGTATCAAGATTTTTAAATACAACTTTGATATTAAAATTCTTAAGAAAAGAAGGCATATCAACCAAGTTTTCATGGTAAGGGAGAACCAACATATTTTTGGTTGAATAAGGTTGGTTGTCCCTTTTTGGATTGTAAAAAGTATTTCTAGCTATTTTAAAAGATTTATCAATTATGTATTCTGCCCCTTCATAAGCCTTCTTCTCACGTTTCCTTTTATAGTTCCTTGATAATGTGAGTAGTCACGAAAGCGCTTGGAATTCTTCTATTTTTTCATAGTGGTTGTCTTGCATATTTTGATATCACCTGTTTACTGTGATCTTTTGATTATATATATATATATATATATATATATATATATATATATATATATATATATATATATATATATATATATATATATATATATATATATATATATATATATATATATATATATGCATATGCATGGGGTGAAAATCTTTAGTTCAAGTACTTTCACACATCTCAGTGCGTCATCAGATGCTATGCAATGTTGCAAGGCAGCAACTGAAGGAGCGAGGGGAAGTTTTCTCAGAGTAGGGCAGTGCGGGTTTGTCACCTGCCGCAGCCTCTCTCGGAATGTGAGCCAATTGTTGGTGCCACCCCCACTCCATTATCATCCCCATCTTTCCCATATGGGGTAGGAGGGTTTAGAGAAGTCAAGGACAAGCTTTTTCTAGCCGCTTAGAACAGGTCATGTGACTTGAGAAAATACGTTTCTCAGTGGATACTTTACATATGGATTGTTATTATTCTCTGTAACCTTTTTAATTATTAAAAGAAAGGAAATGAATTTGTTCTTTTCCCCGTATAAATGTCCTGGTCTGGGGTACTGGAATGTTTCCAGGGGTACTGGAATGTTTCCAGGGGTACTGGAATGTTCCCAGGGGTACTGGAATGTTCCCAGGAATATTTAAATGTTCCCAGGGGTACTGGAATGTTCCCAGAGGTACTGGAATGTTCCCAGGGGTACTGGAATGTTCCCAAGGGTATTGGAATGTTCCCAAGGGTACTGGAATGTTCCCAGGGGTACTGAAATATTCCCAGGGGTACTAGAATATTCCCAGGGGTACTAGAATGTTCCCAGGGGTCCTGGAATGTTCCCAGGGGTACTGGAATGTTCCCAGGGGTACTGGAATGTTCCCAGGGGTTCTGGAATGTTCCCAAGGGTACTGGAATGTTCCCAGGAGAATTGAAATGTTCCAAGGGGTATTGGAATGTTGCCAGGGGTTCTGGAATGTTCCCAGGGGTACTGGAATGTTCCCAGGAGTATTGAAATGTTCCCAGGGGTACTGTAATTTTCCCAGGGGTACTGGAATGTTCCCAGGGGTACTGGAATGTTTCCAGGGATACTGGAATGTTCCCAGGGGTACTTGAATGTTCCAAGGGGTACTTGAATGTTCCCAGGGGTACTGGAATGTTCCCAGGGGTACTGGAATGTTCCCAGGGGTACTGGAATGTTCCCAGGGGTACTGGAATGATCCCAGAGGTACTAGAATGTTCCCAGGGTACTGGAAAGTTCCCAGGGGTTCTGGAATATTCCCAGCGGTACTGGAATGTTCCCAGGGGTACTGGAATGTTCCCATGGGTACTGAAATGTTTCCAGAGGTACTGGAGTGTTCCAAAGGGTACTGAAATGTTCCCAGGGGTACTGGAATGTTCCCAGGAGTATTGAAATGTTCCCAGGGGTACTGGAATGTTCCCAGGGGTTCTGGAATGTTCCCAAGGGTACTGGAATGTTCCCAGGAGTATTGAAATGTTCCCAGGGGTACTGGAATGTTCCCAGGGGTACTGGAATGTTCCCAGAGGTACTGGAATGTTCCCAGGGGTACTGGAATGTTCCCAGGGGTACTGGAATGTTCCCAGAGGTACTGGAATGTTCCCAAGGGTACTGGAATGTACCCAGGAATATTTAAATGTTCCCAGGGGTACTGGAATGTTCCCAGAGGTACTGAAATGTTCCCAGGGGTACTGGAATGTTCCCAGGGGTACTGGAATGTTCCCAACGGTATTGGAATGTTCCCAGGGGTACTGGAATGTTCCCAGGGGTACTGAAATATTCCCAGGGGTACTGGAATATTCCCAGGGGTACTAGAATGTTCCCAGGGGTACTGGAATGTTCCCAGGGTACTGGAATGTTCCCAGGGGTACTGAAATGTTCCCAGGGGTTCTGGAATGTTCCCAAGGGTACTGGAATGTTCCCAGGAGTATTGAAATGTTCCCAAGGGGTATTGGAATGTTCCCAGGGGTTTTGGAATGTTCCCAGGGGTACTGGAATGTTCCCAGGAGTATTGAAATGTTCCCAGGGGTACTGGAATTTTCCCAGGGGTACTGGAATGTTCCCAGGGGTACTGGAATGTTCCCAGGGGTACTGGAATGTTCCCAGGGGTACTGGAATGTTCCCAGGAATATTTAAATGTTTCCAGGGGTACTGGAATTTTCCCAGAGGTACTGAAATGTTCCCAGGAGTATTGAAATGTTTCCAGGGGTACTGGAATGTTCCGAGGGGTTCTGGAATGTTCCCAGGGGTACTGGAATGTTCCCAGGAGTATTGAAATCTTCCTAGGGGTACTGGAATGTTCCCAGGGGTACTGGAATGTTCCCAGGGGTACTGGAATGTTCCCAGGGGTACTGGAATGTTCCCAGGGGTACTGGAATGTTCCCAGGGGTACTGGAATGTTCCCAGGGGTAATGGAATGTTCCCAGGGGTACTCAGAAGTATCTCTTCTTACCTTCCATTAAGTTATCAACACAAATATACAACACTTTGCTGTTTCAAGATGTTTTAATCCATCGTGTGGATAGAAAATTTTAATTCACAGTTTATAGGAATTCCACCAATGTGACGTCATACATTCACTACTATTACAACCACGACACCAATGTGACGTCATACATTCACCATGACTATTTACACTACAACCCGACACCAATGTGACGTCATACATTCACTACTCTTGCAACCACGACACCAATGTGACGTCATACATTCACTACTATTGCAACCACGACACCAATGTGACGTCATACATTCACTACTATTACAACCACGACACCAATGTGACGTCATACATTCACTACTATTACAACCGCGACACCAATGTGACGTCATACATTCACTACTATTACAACCACGACACCAATGTGACGTCATACATTCACTACTATTACAACCACGACACCAATGTGACGTCATACATTCACTACTATTACAACCACGACACCAATGTGACGTCATATATTCACTACTATTGCAACTACGACACAAATGTGACGTCATACATTCACTACTATTACAACCACGACACCAATGTGACGTCATACATTCACTACTATTACAACCACGACACCAATGTGACGTCATACATTCAATACTATTACAACCACGACACCAATGTGACGTCATACATTCACTACTATTGCAACCACGACACCAATGTGACGTCATACATTCACTACTATTACAACCACGACACCAATGTGACGTCATATATTCACTACTATTGCAACCACGACACAAATGTGACGTCATACATTCACTACTATTACAACCACGACACCAATGTGACGTCATACATTCACTACTATTACAACCACGACACCAATGTGACGTCATACATTCACTACTATTACAACCACGACACCAATGTGACGTCATACATTCAATACTATTACAACCACGACACCAATGTGACGTCATACATTCACTACTATTGCAACCACGACACCAATGTGACGTCATACATTCACTACTATTGCAACCACGACACCAATGTGACGTCATACATTCACTACTATTACAACCACGACACCAATGTGACGTCATATATTCACTACTATTGCAACCACGACACCAATGTGACGTCATACATTCACTACTATTACAACCACGACACCAATGTGACGTCATACATTCACTACTATTACAACCACGACACCAATGTGACGTCATACATTCACTACGCATCTGCAGTCCAGAGTTCCTAGAGGATGACATCAGTGAGATATTCAACATAGAAAAAAACTGAGATATCCCAGGAATGTTGTGGAGAAGTCAGCAACGTCAGCAAGAAAGACTTTCTACAAGACTGAACCCAAGGACGTGATGGCCAGGAAAAATGTACTACTTTTACCATACAATGAGGACCTGGTTTGCCTGCGTGAGCCATTAAAAAAGATCAATATAAACGTTGCTTTCAAGAACACAGGAACTGTGAAACAAAGGTTTACAAGGTCCCATGTACTCAGTGTCCTCTCTTATATATTGGTCAAACACGTAAACTTCTGGAAACCAGAATAGACCAACATAAATACTCAGTCAGGACAGAGCAGGAGTCGAACGCTATCTTTAACCACGTTAGTTCCTGTAATCCCCCACCGGGGTGGGCTGCTGCCCACATTGTTGTGCCCAACAGTTCTGTCATGGAAAGAAACATAATTGAATCTTCTCTCTTGAACAAGACAGGAATACCATATATAAGTCAAATTATGGGTTATACAAGCTCAATAGCTATTTAGCAGAGTCATTGTACCTTACCTTTAAACCTTTACCTTTGAAGAGGTTCGAGAGTTTCACTACTCTCGGAGCCCGGCCATGGGCCAGGCTCGTCTCTTGCTTGCCTGATCAACCAGGCTGCAGCTGCTGGAGGCCCACTGTCCCACAAATCCGTCACAGCCTGGTTGATCTGGTATCCGATGAATATATTTGTCCAGTTTCCTTTTGAAGGCTTTTACACTTGTTCCAGCAGTGTTTCTGATATCTTCTGGTAAGATGTTGAATAGTCTGGGACCCCGGATGTTAATACAGTGCTCCCTTATTGTCCCCACCGCACCCCTGCTTCTCACTTGGTTTATTTCACACTTCCTTCCATATCTCTCACTCCAGTATGTTGTTATGGCAGTGTGCAGATTAGGTACCAGACCCTCGAGTACTTTCCAGGTATATATTATCCTCCGCTCCAGTGAGTATATGTTCAAGACTTGAAGGTGTTCCCAGTAATTCAGATGTTTCACTGGGTCAATGCGAGCATTAAACGATCTCTGTATTTATTCCAGCTCTGATATTTCTCCTACCCTGAACGGGATCGTCAGCACTGAGCAATATTCTAAATGAGAGAGCACTAGCGATTTAAAGAGTGTCACCATCGGCATTATTTCCCTTGTTTTGAAAGTTCTCAATACCCACCCCGTCATCTTCATGGCTGTCGTGATCTTTGTCTTGTTATGGTCCTTAAAAGAAAGGTCAGCTGACATATTCCCAGGTCTTTTACGTGTTCCTTTCGTTCTATTTCGTGACCCTCTTGAGTTTTGTATGTAGTGTTTCTTTTGAATTCTTCATTCTTTCCATACCTAAGCAGCTGAAACTTATCACCATTGAACATCATGTTATTTTCCCCTACCCACTGGAAGACACTGCTTATGTCCTCCTGTAATTTTTCAGTGTTCTCTTCCGTAGTGACTTTCATGCTTATTTTAGTGTCATCTGCAAATGATGATACAAAAGTATGACGGGTGTTTTTATCTATGTCTGCTACGAGGATGAGAAACAGCAGAGGTGCCAGGACAGTGTCATGAGGCACTGAGCTTTTGACCTCGCTGATGCTGGATCTTGCTCTATTTACTACTACTTTTTGTGTTCTGTGTGTTAGGAGCCCGAAAATCCATCTGCCTACTTTCCCCGTAATGCCTATGGCTCTCATTTTGTGCGCTATCACTCCATGATCGCATTTGTCAAACGCCTTTCCAAAATCTGTGTAAATCTCATCTTCGTTTTGGTCGTCTTCCAACGCCTCCATAATTCAGTCAAAATGGTTCAGCAGCTGTGACAGGCATGATCGTCCTGCTCTAAAACAATACTGGTTCGCTTTATGTCGGTTGTGCTGGTCCATGAACTTTGTAATCTGCCGTCTCATCACTCTTTCAAAGATTTTTATGATGTGAGAAGTGAGGGCTACTGGTCTGTAATTTTTAGCTAGTGCTCTACTACCTCCCTTATGCAAAGGAGCTATGTCTGCACTCTTTAAGGCCTCCGATATTTCATCTAGATCTAAGCTCTTTCTCCAAAGAATTCTGAGGGTTCGTGCTAGTGGTACTTTGAACTTCTTTGTAAAGAGAGAATTCCATGAATCTGGTCCAGGTGTTGAGTGAGTGGGCATGTTGTCCATTTCTTTTTCGAAATTTATGGGATTTGTACTAATGTCAGTTAGTTGGTGTGATCGGCCTTCTGTTGGAGGAAAAATGTTTCTACATTTTGTACCTTGCTGTCATTTAGTGGATTGCTGAACACTGACTCATACTGTTCTTTTAGGATTTCACTCATTTTCTGTTCATCCTGTAAGGCCATTTGTTCCCTTTGTACTTCTTCTGTCAGGTATGACATCCTCAGTTTTTGCTCTAATTCAGTGATCTATCGGCTAAGACTATCTTTCCTCTGTTGCAACATATTTGTGTTTTTAAGCAATTCAGTAACCCGTTTTCTTCTTCTGTACCATCTCCTACGCTCTACGATCTTCGTCAGGGTTTCCTCAATGGTACATGCTTCATACATACCTTGTATGCTTCTGTATTCAGCTTCTCTAGGCACTGGTGGGTATTTAGGGCGCTCATGTCTGATTCTGGTGGGTATTTAGGGCGCTCATATCTGATTCCCAGGATATGTCTGATAGCTCTTGGTTTATTTTTCCCAGTCAATTCTATGGTTGTTAAAATTAATCTTAAACAACAATGCTATACAAAATCAAAGGAATTATGCCCGCTGGTTTCATGATGGATTGGTGAGGCTCGACCTGCGTCTACGCACCAAAACATCATGCTACGTCAGTTGTGATGGTTATATAACGCGTTTAACTCTTATTGTACCGTACATTGACAGGTACACAAGATTACGTGATAACATAGGTAGTGGGTTAAAGGATATTAGAAGTAGAAATTTGAATCATAGAAATATTATCATAATGGTATAGAAGATTAACAAATAAGGCATAGTAACCGACACTGAGAAGACTGCTAGACAATATTTAGGAAAATATGAAGAGATACTTCTGAGTATCCCTGGAAACATTCCAGTACCCCTTGGAACATTCCAGTACCCCTGGGAACATTCCAGTATCCCTGGGAACATTCCAGTACCCCTGGAAACATTCCAGTACCCCTTGGAACATTCCAGTACCCCTGAGAACATTCCAGTATCCCTGGGAACATTCCAGTACCCCTGGAAACATTCCAGTACCCCTTGGAACATTCCAGTACCCCTGGGAACATTCCAGTATCCCTGGGAACATTCAAGTACCCCTGGAAACATTTCAGTACCCCTGGGAACATTTCAGTACCCCTGGGAACATTCCACTACCCCTGGGAACATTCCAGTATCCCTGGGAACATTCCAGTACCCCTGGAAACATTCCAGTACCCCTGGGAACATTCAAGTACCCCTGGAAACATTCCAGTATCCCTGGAAACATTCCAGTACCCCTGGGAACATTCAAGTACCCCTGGAAACATTCCAGTATCCCTGGAAACATTCCAGTATCCCTGGAAACATTCCAGTACCCCAGACCAGGACATTTAAACGAGGAAAAGAACAAATTCATTCCCTTTCTTTTATTAATTAAAAAGGTTACACAGAATAATAACAATCCATATGTAAAGTATCCACTGAGAAACGTATTTTCTCAAGTCAAATGACTTATTTAAGCGGCTAGAAAAAGCTTGGGGCTGACTATATCTTCTAATTTCATAATCCTTGACTTCTCAAAACCCTCCTACCCCATATGGGGGGAGGGGGATGGTGGTGGTGTGGAGTTGGCACCAACCATTGTCTCACATTCTGAGAGAGGCTGCGGCAGTGCACTGCGCTACTCTGAGAAAACTTGCAAGTTTTACCTATTCGGCATGACATATCTATATATATATATATATATATATATATATATATATATATATATATATATATATATGATTAGGTAAAACTGGTCAATTAGCAAGAACTCATTTAAAATTAACTCCTTTCTAAAATTTTCTCTTATACGATTAAAGATTTATTTTTTTCATTTATGTTAATGTTAGAATTTATAATTTTGTACCAAGAGAAACTTTGAAAACCTACCTAACCTTATTACAACAAGCGCAATTTAATTTAGCCTAACCCAACTAAATATATTTTAGATACGTTAACATTAATTTAATAATAAACAAAGACAATGAAATATATTTTTTTCGTTATGTTCAGAATGATTTTGGCGAAATTATTGCATACACAAATTTTCGCTTGTCTTATATGGCAAGGTGAGCGTTGCTATTTAAGCCAAAATCGCGAGTTTTACCTAATCGGCACGACATATATATATATATATATATATATATAAAAACAATCTGTAAAACATAATCTGTGTAAAAACATATAGCTTTAATATACACATTTATAACAACTTTTAAAACATAGTGAAAATAGCACAAGTAAAACAATCATAAAATTCAGTGCAGTGTCAGACGTCGCTGCCATCATCGTGTCACACAGGACACCACCAGACCTCTAGTCAAGACACTCATTCTCTACCGTGTCCTCAGACACTACGGTGTTCCACGACACCCGTTCTCTGTGCCATAAGACACCTTAACTGTGTCACACGACACCTCTGTGCCACATGGCACGCCCTCTGTGTCACAATTCCATCTCTAAAACCTTATCACCGCGTCATCTGATACCAACACAAAATCAAACGACCATTCCGCTTGTGTCGTGCCACCAGATGTCACTACACCCTGAACATTAGTGAGTCCTGACACCACATCACCTAAAAGCTCTCTGGGTACACACTACTCCGGGTAAACTCAAACTCCAGGTAAACACAAACTCTGGGTAAACACAAACTCCGGGTAAACACAAACTCTGGGTAAACACAAACTTCGGGTAAACACAAACTGTACTTTTCAGGTACAACTCTCTGTCGCTGCCGTCTCTGTCACAGGACACGTACACTCTCCAAGGTACAGGTACACTCTCCAAGTGCAGGGGAGAGTCTACACTCTCCAAGGTGCAGGTACACTCCAAGTGCAGGGGAGAGTCTACACTCTCCAAGGTGCAGGTACACTATCCAAGTGGTGTATGTGGAGAGTCCGGTTAACACTCTCCAGTGGTGTATATGGGAGAGTCTGGTTAGCACTCTCCCTGAGAGTGTCTGGTTGACACTCTCAAGTAGTGTATATGGAAGAGTATTGTTAGCACTCTCCATGAGAGAGTCTGGTTGACACTGTCAGTCCAGTCGGCTCAGTGATCCAACATTGGATCTGATGGTACCCAATGGAACTGCCGGCCGGCAGGTAAATTACCTAACTACCATGTTAGGTATGAGGCCGTAACACCCGATCTTCGTGACTTTACATTTGGCAAGGTTAAATTCAAGGAACCAGTTACAGGACCAGGCTTGTAGCCTGTCCAGGTCTCTTTGTAGTCCTGCCTGATCGTTGACTGATTTAATTCTTCTCATTAACTTCACATCATCTGCAAACAGTGACACTTCTGAGTCTATCCCTTCCGTTATGTCATTCACATATACCAAAAACAGTACAGGTTCTAGGACTAACCCTTGTGGAACCCCACTCGTCTCAGTTGCCCACTCTGACACCTCGTCACGTACCATGACTCGTTGTTGCCTCCCTGTCAGACATTCTCTGATCCATTGCAATGCCTTTCCTGTTATGTGTGCCTGATCCTCTAGCTTTTGCATTAACCTCTTGTGAGGAACTATGTCGAACGCCTGCTTGCAGTCCAAGAAATTGCAGTCTATCCACCCCTCTCTCTCGTGTCTTACTTCTGTTACCTTGTCGTAAAACTCCAGTAGGTTTGTGACACAGGATTTTGATTCTCTGAAACCGTGCTGGTTGTCGTTTATAAATTTGTGTCTTTCTAGTTGCTCCACCACTCTCCTCCTGATGATCTTCTCCATGACTTTGCATACTATACACGTCAGTGACACAGGTCTATAGTTTAATGCCTCGTGTCTGTCTCCTTTCTTAAAAATTGGGACTACATTTGCCATCTTCCACACCTCAGGTAGTTGCCCAGTTTCAATGGATGTGTTGAAGATTTTTGTTAGTGACACACTTAACATCTCTGCTCCCTCTCTAAGGACCCACAGATAAATATTGTCAGGTCCCACCGCTTTTGATGTATCGAGTTCACATAGCAGCTTCTTCACCTCCTCCTCGGTTGTGTGTATTTCATCCAGCACTTGTTGGTATACCCCTATTCTGAATTCCTGGAGTCCTTCTTGTCTCCTCTGTAAATACTTTTTAAATCTCATGTTGAGCTCTTCACATACCTCTTGGTCATTTCATGTGAACTCCCACCTTCCTTCCTCAGCCTGATTACCTGGTCCTTGACTGTTGTTTTCCTCCAATGTGGATATACAACAGCTTCGGTCAGACTTGACTTTGATGCTATATCATTTTCATTGTCGCTGAACCCCTTTTTACCTGGCATATTCTTTTTGCTCTTCGGCTAATCTCTTTATTTTCCTGGTCCTTTGTCTTCTGTACTTTTTCCATTCTCTAGTGCACTTAGTTTTACCTCCCTACACCTTTGGGTGAACCAAGGACTCGTTCTGGTCTTCCTTTCCCTTCTGTTTCTGACAAACCTCTCCTCTGCCTCTTTGCATTTGGTTGTCACATATTCATCATTTCTTTTACTGATTTTCCTGCCAATTCTCCTCCATTGAACGTCTTGTAGGAAGTTCCTCATGCCTGTGTAGTCTCCCTTTGAATTTTCGTTTCTCCTTTCCTATTCCCTGCTCCCTTCCACTTGAGCTCACCTATATAATCAAAACACAGAACCAAATGACTAGCTCCAAGGGCCTTTCACATGATATCCTCGATGTCCGAACTACTAAGGTGAATACTAGTCCAGTCTTGCTGGATCATCCTCACCTCTCTCTGGGTAGTGTCTCTAACATGTTGATGCATGAGGTTTTCCAGTACCACATCCATCATCTTGGCTCTCCATGATTCAGGACCCCTGGAGGCTCGGGGTTTTCCCAATCAATCTCCTTGTGATTGAAATCATCCATAACTAGTACTTGTCCCCCATGTTGGCTCTTCTGGCAACCTTGGCTAGTGTGTCTACCATTAGAATCATTGGTATGGCATGTGTGTTTTGGGTTAGATTGTTTGTTGCATTGGGGTTGTCCAGGTTGGGGACATCTGAAGGTGATTGTATTAGAGCTTCTCCTGAGTCTTGGTTCTCCTGTCCATCTTTCTTTCCTCCTTTTGTCATGTACCCTCTTTTCAGTTTCTGTCTTTCTTCTCATGTTCGGTCAGGTCGGATACACCTCTGGTACTCTGACATATCCTAGTCTTGCTTTCTCCTGCAGGATCCTGTTTCGAGTCAATTCTGCTTGAAAATCACTTTGACTGGCCGATTCTTCCTCTGCAAACCCCTATATATATATCATATATATCATATATATATATATATATATATATATATATATATATATTATATATATATATATATATATATATATATATATATATATATATATATATATATATATATATATATATATATATATATATATATATATATACATATATACATATATATATACACACATATACATATAAATTCATACATATAATTATGTACCGTATTTATCATTTTCACTTGTGTCTAATTTTCGTGTGGCTTAATTTGTTATATTTTAAGGAGTCATGTTTGGTGGTGTATAGTACTGAAGGAGCTGTGAGACCTGAACCCTCGGTACAAGACTCAGTAGCATCTGACTGCTGCTGCTGTGAACTGCAAGAAATCTAACTTTGAAGATCTTGGGATCAAGAGTCTTCCCTGAAATTGGAACTATCTCTAATTTCTACTATGAGGATTTATAGTGAGTACATAAGTGTATTCTTCGGACTTATTTAAAATAGTTAGTTTTCTTGAGTTCCAATTCATGAGTGTATGCTAGTATAGTAAAATATGCGTGAATTACACAAACGCACACATACCGGGGCCAGGAGCTGTGAATCGACCCTTGCAACCACAACTTGGTGAGTACACGCTAAAACGTACCTAACAAACCACTGGGTACGTACAGTGGAGTCACCAGGTGAAGTAAATAATTTCTGTCATTGATAACCATCAAAACAGCTTTCAAACTGAAATTAGAGAGATTAGATTGACCCCCTTAAATATGTAGGACGCGGTGGGTCACTGACCCACAGGTCAGATAAACAGGTACATTTGAATGACATAGAATAATTTGTTTTACACATTGATATACATACAGGTTTAAGTGAATACACACTGAAAGATACTCACCTGTCGGGGTAAACTCAGTGTAAGTCATAATAAAAACTTTAGTGAATAAACAGAAGGAATCATCAGATGAAGAAATGGGAACAGAAATACTATGAATATTTTTTTGGGGCTGTGGAGAGACAGTTGGGTAGCCACTGACATATATTACAAAAGTGATTTGTGTGAAAGTTTCTTATTAAAGTCTCATAGTGGAGTAGTTTAGTGGTGGACTTGCTACACCATACGACCACGGTTCGAGTCTCCGTCCATAGTTTTATTTTTATCTATGTAATATACACCGAGAGCTACAGGCCTCTCAGTGTGCATTCAATGAGATATACACACTTTTCATATTATATACACTAAAATATACATAGCTCTTAGTTTAAATACTCTGATGTATATTCACTGAGAGATACACACCTCTGAGTGTACAGTATGTGTTCAGAGACATATACACCTCTCAGTATATTTACACTGAGATATAACATTCTTTTAGTGTATACACACTTAGAGAATTGTATTTTTCAGAGTATTTACAGACTAGGAGGATGTAGATCAGGGTAAGGCATATGATAATGTATATATGGACTTCAGTAAGACTTTTGATAGAGTTCCACATTGGAGATTGTTGAGGAAACTTGAGACACAAGGAATAACATAATTTTTGTCCTGGATAGATGCGTGGTGGTTCACAGTCTACATAAACGACATAGATGAGGGAATGAATAGTGACATACGCAAGTTTGTCGTTGACATCAAAATACGCCGTCGAGTTAATTCTGACGAGGACACTAGAACGGAACAAGAAGATCTGAACAGACTAGTGAAATGGTCGTAGAAGTGGCAGATGCAGTTTAATATAGACAAATGTAAAGTTCTAAGCCTTGGAAATGAAAATAACCAGCGCACGTTGAGATCTACATTATTTAGTTTATAATTGCGCCAGTTATTTTCATTTTCAAGGCTTAGAACTTTACATTTGTCTATTTTAAACTGTATCTGCCACTTCTGGTTAGCGGTAATTTAAACCAATATAACAGTGCGTAAGTTTTCGCAATAAAGCGAACAAAAATCTTGGCTTCAGATCAAGAAGTATAAATAATAGGGGTCCTCATGTCATTCTTCAACTCTATATATCATTGGTTAGGCCTCATTTAGATTATGTCACACATTTCTGGTGACCATACTTCAGAATGGACATAAATGCGCTGGAAAACCTATAAAGATGACAAAGTTGATCAGATACCTTACTTACGAGGACATACTGAAGGCACTGAATCTGCACTCTCCAGAAAGACATAGAATTAGGGGGTTATGATTAAGGCGTATAAATGGAAATCAGGAATACATACAAGGGATGTAAATAGTGCGATAAATATCTACCCAAGACTGGACTCGCAGTATAAGGGATAAAGTTAGAAACATTTCAATTTAGAAGGGATATAGGAAAGCATTAACTTGGTAATAGAATTGAGGATGAGTGTATAATTCAGTGTATATTCAGTCTATATATATATATATATATATATATATATATATATATATATATATATATATATATATATATATATATATATATATATATATATATATATATATATTTTTTTTTATTAACACATCGGCCGATTCCCACCAAGGCAGGGTGGCCCGAAAAAGAAAAACTTTCGTCATCATTCACTCCATCACTGTCTTGCCAGAGGGTACTTTACACTACAGTTATAAAACTGCAACATTAACACCCTCCTTCAGAGTGCAGACACTGTACTTCCCATCTCCAGGACTCAAGTCCGGCCTGCCGGTTTCCTGAATCCCTTCATAAATGTTACTTGCTCACACTCCAACAGCACGTCAAGTATTAAAACCATTTGTCTCCATTCACTCCTATCAAATACGCACACGCATGCTTGCTGGAAATCCAAGCCCTCGACACAAAACCTCTTTACCCCTCCTCCAACCTTTCCTAGGCCGACCCTACCCCGCTTTCCTCCACTACAGATTTATACACTCTCGAGGTCATTCTGTTTCGTTCCATTCTCTCTACATGTCCGAACCACCTCAACAACCCCTCCTCAGCCCTCTGGATAATAGTTTTGGTAATCCTGCACCTCCTCCTAATTTCCAAACTCCGAATTCTCTTCATTATATTCACACCACACATTGACCACAGACATGACATCTCCACTGCCTCCAGCCTTCTCCTTGTTGCGACATTCATCACCCATGCTTCACACCCATATAAGAGTGTTGGTATAACTATACTCTCATACATTTCCCTCTTAACTTCCATGGACAAAGTTCTTTGTCTCCACAGACTCCGAAGTGCACCACTCACCCTTTTCCCCTCATCAATTCTATGATTCACCTCATCCTTCATAGACCCATCTGCTGACATGTCCACTCCCAAATATCTGAATACATTCACCTCCTCCATACTCTCTCCCTCCAATCTGATATCCAATCTTTCGTCACCTAATCTTTTTGTTATCCTCATCACCTTACTCTTTCCTATATTCACTTTCAATTTTCTTATTTTACATACCTTACCAAATTCATCCACCAACCTCTGCAACTTCTCTTCAGAATCTCCCAAAAGGACAGTGTCATCAGCAAAAAGCAACTGTGACAACTCCCACTTTCTATTTGATTCTTTGTCTTTTAACCCCACACCTCTTGCCAAGACCCTCGCATTCACTTCTCTTACAACCCCATCTATAAATATATTGAACAACCACGGTGACATCACACATCCCTGTCTAAGGCCTTCTTTTACCGAGAAATAATCTCCCTCTCTCCTACACACTCTAACCTGAGCCTCACTATCCTCATAAAAGTTCTTCACTACTTTCAGTAACCTACCTCCTATTCCATACACCTGCAACATCTGCCACATTGCTCCCCTATCCACCCTATCATACGCCTTTTCCAAATACATAAATGCCACAAAAACCTCTTTACCCTTATCCAAATACTGTTCACCTATATGTTTTACTGCAAACACTTGGTCTACACACCCACTACCTTTCCTAAAGCCACCTTGTTCATCTGCTATTCTGCTCTCCGTCTTCCTCTTAATTCTTTCAATAATAACTCTACCATACACTTTACCTGGTATACTCAACAGACTTATTCCCCTATAATTTTTGCACTCTCTTTTGTCCCCTTTGCCTTTATACAAAGGAACAATACACGCTCTCTGCCAGTCCCTAGGTACCTTACCCTCTTCCATACATGTATTAAATAATAGAACCAACCACTCCAAAACTATATATCTGCCTGCTTTAACATTTCTACCTTTATCCCATCAATCCCAGCTGCCTTACCCCTTCATTCTACCCACTGCCTCACGAACTTCCGCACACTCACAACTGGCTCTTCCGCACTCCTACAAGATGTTATTCCTCCTTGCCCTATACACGAAATCACAGCTTCCCTATCTTCATCAACATTTAACAACTCCTCAAAATATTCCCTCCATCTTCCCGATACCTCTAACTCTCCATTTAATAACTCTCCTCTCCTATTTTTAACTGTCAAATCCATTTGTTCCCTAGGCTTCCTCAACTTATTAATCTCACTCCAAACTTTTCTTATTTTCAACAAAATTTGTTGATAACATCTCACCCATTCTCTCATTTGCTCTCTTTTACATTGCTTGACCACTCTTTAACCTCTCATTTTTTCTTCATATACTCTTCCCTCCTTGCATCACTTCTACTTTGTAAAACCTCTCATATGCTAACTTTTCTCCCTTACTAATCTGTTTACATCATCATTCCACCAATCGCTCTTCTTCCCTCCCGCACCCACTTTCCTGTAACCACAAACTTCTGCTGAACACTTTAACACTACATTCTTTAACCTACTCCATACATCTTCGACCCCATTGCCTACACTCTCACTAGCCCATCTATCCTCCAATAGTTGTTTATATCATCACCTCTCTCTTACTTACTTACTGCTTCTATTTTCCTTGTATCCCATCTACCTTTTACTCTCACTGTAGCTACAACTAAAAAGTGATCTGATATATCTGTAGCCCTCTATAAACATGTACATCCTGAAGTCTACTCAACAGTCTTTTATCTACCAATACGTAGTCCAACAAACTACTGTCATTACGCCCTACATCATATCTTGTATACTTATTTATCCTCTCTTTCTTAAAATATGTATTACCTATAACAAAAGTTCAATCAAAGGGCTCCCATTTTCATTTACACCTGGCACCCCAAACTTACCTACCACACCCTCTCTACATGTTTCTCCTACTTAAGCATTTAGGTCCCCTACTACAATTACTCTCTCACTTGGTTCAAAGGTTCCTATACATTCGCTTAACACCTCCCAAAATCTCTCTCTCCTCTACACTCCTCTCCTCCAGGTGCATACACGCTATTATAACCCACTTTTCGCATCCGACCCTTATTTGAATCCACATAATCCTTGAATTTACAATTTATTTTCCCCTCTTCTCCTTCCATAACTGATCCTTCAACATTATTGCTACCCCTTCCTTAGCTCTAACTCTCAGATACTCCTGACTTGATCCATTTATTTCTCCCCACTGAAACTCGCCTACCCCCTTCAGCTTTGTTTCGCTTAGGGTGGGTAGATGTTATCCACAAATTTTATTGACAATAAGAAAAGGTTTGGAGTGAGATTAATAAGTTGAGAAGCTAGGAAAGAATGGATTTGTCAGTTAAAAATAGAAGGAGAGTTATTAAATGGAGAGTTAGAGGTATCGCGAAGATGGAGGGAATATTTTGAGGAATTGTTAAATGTTGATGAAGACAGGGAAGCTGTGATTTTGTGTATAGGGCAAGGAGGAATAACATCTTGTAGGAGTGTGGAAGAACCAGTTGTGAGTGTGGGGAAGTTCGTGAGGCAGTGAGTAGAATGAAAAGGGTAAGGCAGCTGGGATTGATGGGATAAAGATAGAAATGTTAAAGGCAGGTGGAGATATAGTTTTAGAGTGGTTAGTGTTTTATTTAATAAATGTATGAAGAGGGTAAGGTACCTAGGGATTGGCAGAGAGCATGTATAGTTTCTTTATATAAAGGCAAAGGGGACAAAAGAGAGTGTCAAAATTATAGGGAATAAGTCTGTTGAGTACGGGGCTCAGGTTAATGTATGTAGGAGATAGGGAGATTATTTCCCAGTAAAAGTAGGCCTTAGACAGGATGTGTGATGTCTGTGGCTGTTCAATATATTTATAGATGGGGTTGTAAGAAAAGTGAATGTGCAGGTGTTGGCAAGAGGTGTGGGTTAAAAAAGATTAAGAATCTAACACAAAGTGAGAGTTGTCACAGCTGCTTTGCTATTGACACTGTGCTTTTGGGAGATTCTGAAGAGAAGTTGCAGAGGTTGGTGAATGAGTTTGGTAGGGTATGTAAAAGAAGGAGAATTGAAAGTGAATATAGGAAAAAGTAGGTGATGGGAATAACAAAAATATTAGGTGATGAAAGATTGGATATCAGATTGGAGGAGAGAGTATGGAGGAGGTGAATGTATTCAGATATTTAGGAGTGGACGTGTCAGCAGATGGGTCTATGAAGGATGAGGTGAATCATAGAATTGATGAGGTAAAAGGATAAGTGGTGCACTTAGGAGTCTGTGGAGACAAAAGAACTTTGTACGTGGAAGCAAAGAGGGAATGTATGAGAGTATAGTTATACCAACACTCTGATATGGGTGTGAAGCATGGCCTACTTCGATTATAATTTGTTGCAAACTAAAAAAATTTGGGAAAGTGACAAGAAAAAGATCTTAGAAAGGTTATACTAAAACATACAAGAGGATATAAAGCTCCCTCAAGTGTTTGTTTAACCCTCTAGTGTTCCATCATAAACTAATTTAATACTACGTATTTATACCAAAACTTGCATAAGAATGTAATTTTAAATAATTTTTTATATATGGGTGCTATTGTGCAAGAATAATCTGCTTCAAGCTATTACTGTGCTGTATAAGCATATAACTAATAAAACTCAAAATTTTCAAATTATTACACTCATGGAAAGAGCTAAGCCAGTGTGGGAGTCTTTCAATTGCTGCACAGCAAGGATGAAACTGATGGAGGAGGAAGTGTCAAGGGTAATGGGGGAGGGGTAATTGTTGGTATGCTCAATCAGTTCGGTTAAAGTCACAGAATCTAAACTACAGGTGAGACTGTCAGAGAAGAGAGTAGACAGAGTAAGCATACCAGAGCAGTGAAGCAGAAATTGAAACTGGAAGCAATGAGCTTTCTGATGTATGGTGTCATCAATTAAAGACTGGTCTCTCATCCTGACCTAACAATTCTCAGTGACACCATGAGATGGCCCATGATGTGATTTAATACACTGGTTTGAAAGAACTGTTTTCCCAAACAATAATGAAAATAGAAAGGCCCAGTAATCCTATCGTGATATGATTAAAAGAGTTTGCATAAATGGGGAAATCTGAGTGGGGAGGCATCATGAGCGGTGTTCCACAGGGGTCAGTGTTGGGCCCTTGTTGTTCACAATCTACATAAACGACACAGATGAGGGAATAAATAAGCGTATAAGCAAGTTTGCTGATGACACCAAAATAGGCCGGCAGATTCATTCTGATGAGGACATTAGAGCACTCCAGGAAGATTTGAATACAGTGGCCACAAAAAAATCTTTTACATGTAAACGCAAAAAAGATCTATGTACACGAAATTTTGGTGCATACATTACACTCGCGTTTCGCTATAGGAAAAGTGTAATGGCGTGGTGTGCCTGGAGCCCCGTCTTGCTCCATTCTTCCCCACCATGCCACGCTTCAGTGCTCTGCCAGATCTCGATGGGGAAGGAGGCTTACTACGTTGTTCGTCAGTGCCCCCTTTTTCTCTCGACCACGAACTTTGCCACGTTATATCTCCGCTGCAAGTGGTCAGAATGGAGTCAAACTAAACTTCCAATTGCATAGAAGACCGCACTCATCCTATTAAGAGCAAGGCATGTCTGTGATACGGTAACTGCAGACCTGAAGGTGTGAGGGTGGCAATTTATAGCCTCAACACAGGAGTCACATGATCTCATCGTCTACCCGTCCTCATCCCAACATGGCATTCTTCAGGTCACCATGCGTCACTCACCTCACTCTCCACCTATATATAATATCTTTCCAGCCTCTGTATGTTAGGAGTGATCAAGGTCCAGGAGCGAAGCGTTTTCTAATAAATATGTCCATAGTGTTTGCTTACGTGTCTTTTTAAACCAAGTTGTGGGTGTTATTACCAAGGTTTATGCAGATCTTAATATTACTGATTCACGGAAAAGGATTTGGGAGTTTTGGTTAGCAGTAATCTAAAACCACGACAACAGTGCATAAGTGTTTGCAATAAGCGAACAGAATCCTTGGCTTCATATCAAGAAGCATAAATAATAGGGAGTCCTCAGGTTCTTCAACTCTATATATCCTTCGTTAGGCCTCATTTAGGTTATGCTGCACAGTTTTGGTCACCATATTACAGAATGGATATAAATGCTCTGGAAAATGTACAAAAGGAGGATGACAAAGTTGATCCATGTATCAGAAATCTTCCCTATGAGGATAGACTGAGGGCCCTGAATCTGCCACTCTTTAGAAAAAGGCATAAAATTAGGGGATATGATTGAGATGTATAAATGGAAAACAGGAATAAATAGAGGGGATGTAAATAGTATGCTAAAAATACCTAGCCAAGACTGACTCTCAGCAATGGTTTTAAGTTGGAAAAATTCAGATTCAGGAAGGATATAGGAAAGCACTGGTTTGGTAATAGAGTTGTGGATGAGTGGAACAACTTCGGAATATATCATAGAGCTAAAACATTGTTGTAAGTGTTAAAAATAGGTTAGATAAATAATGCAGTGGGTGTGAGTTGGACCTGACTAGCTTGTGCTAATAGGTCTGATGCAGTGCTTCTTCCTTAAGTGAATGTGACCTGACCTGACTAGGTTGGGTCATTGGCTTAAGCGGTAGGGACTTGGACCTGCTTGCATGGGCCAGTAGGCCTACTGCAGTGTTCCTTCTTTCTTATGTTCTTATATAACCAAGGTTGACCAAAGGACTACAGTGGTCCTCACGGTTTTCGTGCATCTCCAAACTCAGACATTTATGAAAGTGTATTTTCGTAAGTGCTGTTGCAAGTGTATTTTTGGGGGTCTGAAATGGGCCAACCTACGTGACATTATTTCTTAAGGAAGTAAATTCGTTCGGTAATGGCACTTGAGCAGCATTCTGGAGCAGATTTTTCGGCGAAACCGAGGCACCACTGTATGAGCACAAATTTATGGAAAAGCACAAAAGGTGCAATGATTGACCCTTAGCTTTAATAGTACTTACTGCCTGTAATAGTTTTACAGGTTGTAGGATTGTAAGCTATAAACACAGATAAAAGAAATAATGGGACTATTTATGCTCATACAATGAGATGTTAGATCCCCATAAAAGCTTTCAAGAGGCATAATCTAATAATCCCTGATATTGAATGACCTCTAGCAAATTTAATTCTGCAAAACTGCCTTAACAGTAAGTCTTATCTCATCTTCTTGTAATGCAAGTCCATCATAGTAATAGATGTCAAACTTCGAGACTGAAGGAGAGTCAGCTGTCACTGAAGTATCACGGCTGAACAGGCAACTGTAGTGACTTTCACAACATACTACCCATATTGGGCATAACTTGGACTCTTGAGGTAAGTACCAACCTAGGAAAAAGTATATGCATTTTAGTACTATATTCTTTCCACTTTGAATGTTTGTAATACATGACAAGTTAAAAGAATTCCTGCCATGAATGTTCAATTGCCATTTTGCTGAATGACCAAAATGGATTTTATTGCCTGCTTTTATTTATTTTTATTTAACACCCGATACTATAGTTCAGATGCCCCTCCAAATTGAAATTTCTCCCTCCCCCTTCAAAAATTACGGGTTGTCCCCCACCTCCAGGACTTAAGTCTCAACCAGTTTCCCCGAATCCTTCTTTAAAAGTTACCTTGCTCACACTCAGCTCATCAAGTCCCCAAAAACCCTTTTTCCTCCCTCACTCCTGTCTTACACACACACACACACACACACACACACACACACACACACACACACACACACACACACACACACACACACACACACACACACACACACACACACACACACACACACACACACACACACACACACACACACACACACACACACACACACACACACACACACACACACACACACACACACACACACACACACACACACACACACACACACACACACACACACACACACACACACACACACACACACACACACACACACACACACACACACACACACACACACACACACACACACACACACACACACACACACACACACACACACACACACACACACACACACACACACACACACACACACACACACACACACACACACACACACACACACACACACACACACACACACACACACACACACACACACACACACACACACACACACACACACACACACACACACACACACACACACACACACACACACACACACACACACACACACACACACACACACACACACACACACACACACACACACACACACACACACACACACACACACACACACACACACACACACACACACACACACACACACACACACACACACACACACACACACACACACACACACACACACACACACACACACACACACACACACACACACACACACACACACACACACACACACACACACACACACACACACACACACACACACACACACACACACACACACACACACACACACACACACACACACACACACACACACACACACAGCATTCCGACATCTTAATAAAGAATCGTTCAGGACCCTGTACACTGTGTACGTTAGGCCCAAAATTGGGGTATGCAGCACCAGTTTGGACCCCACCTAGCCAAGATGTGAAGAAGCTCGGGAAAATGCAAAGGGCAACAAGACTAGTCGGAGCTAAGGGGATGTCTGGGGGGGGTTTAAAGGGGAAAACGACCTGATACCGGAGAACAGGGAGAGATAGGGGAGACATGATAACAACATATAAGATACTGAGGAATTGACAAAAGGGGCAGAGACAGAATGTTCAGAGATGGGAAAAACAACAAGGACACGATGGAAGTTGAAGACCGATGAATCCCCAGAGATGTTAGGAAGTATTTCTTCAGTCACAGAGTTGTCGGGAAGTGGAATAGTTTAGGAGGGATGTAGTGGAGGCGGGCTCTATTGGGTTTAAGGAGGGGGTTAAGCCATGGCGGGGAGTGACCCCGTGGGGAGTGAAGAGGCGGGGGCCCGGGCTTTTGACTCGACCCCTGCAACCCCCAACTAGGTGAGTAACTAGGTGAGTACACACACACACACACACACACACACACACACACACACACACACACACACACACACACACACACACACACACACACACACACACACACACACACACACACACACACACACACACACACACACACACACACACACACACACACACACACACACACACACACACACACACACACACACACACACTAACACACACACACACCCGGTGGCCTAGTGGTAAAGCTCTCGCTTTACGCACGGAGGCCCGGGTTCTTTACAGTGAAACATTCAGTGTTTCCTTCCCCACACACACATACATACAACAGGTGAGTGTCAAATCGACATGTGCCTAGGGCAAAATGTTTAAATAACACACTAACACACACACACACAAAACACACACAAACACAACACACACACACTAACACACACACACACTAACACACACACACATAACACACACACACACACACTAACACACACACACACTAAAACACACACACACACACTAACACACACACACACACAACACACACACACACACTAACACACACAACACACACACACACACACACACACACACACACACACACACACACTAACACACACACACACACTAACATAACACACACTAACACACACACACACACACACACACAACACACACACACACACAACACACACACACACACACTAACACACACACACACACACACACACACTAACACACACACACACACACAACACACACACACACTAACACACACACACACACAACACACACACACACACACACACTAACACACACACACACTAACACACACACACACACACACACACAACACACACACACACACACACTAAACACACACACACCCCTAACACACACACACACACTAACACACACACACACACACACACTAACACACACACACACACACACTAACACACACACACACACCCCTAACACACACACATACATAACACACACACACATATACAAACACACACACTTCCCAAACCCATACACTAACACACACACATATACATAACACACACACATATCACTAACACACACACATATACACTAACACACATATACACTAACACACAAAATATACACTAACACACAAAATATCACTAACGAGTCTCCATTGTACTCAAAGGGAAAGGTGGAGATATGGGGGCAATTTGGAGGGGCATCTGAACTATAGTATCGGTGTCTCGGGAGAGACAGTGATAGTGAATGATGGTGAAAGTGTTTTCATCTTTTAGGTCACCCTACCTTAATAATAATAATATCTTTATTTCTACAAAGTACATATAAAAAGGTATACAGGCCTAGCTGACATCAGTGACATACTACGTACTATATACAAAGTTGCTTGTTATCAGAGCATTTGGGCAAAATTAGGCCCAATTTTGCCCCCGGGGATAAAACTCACCCCCAGTAAACTAACACCCAGGTATCCATTTTACTGATGGTGAACATGGACAACCAGTGTAAGGAACATGCCCAATGTTTCCATCCTTTCGGGGAATTGAACCTGGGCCCTCATCGTGTGAAGCGAAATTTTTGTCGCCAGGCCACGGGTCTGGTGGGAGATGGCCAATGTGTTAAATAAAAATAAATAAACAGGCACAAAATCCATTTTGGTCATTCAGCAAAATGGTAATTGAACATTCCTCACACCCACTGTCCCTGTTAACCTTCAGTGAGAAAAGGTACCTGGGAGTTAGTCGTCGTTGTGGTCGCATCCTGGGGAATGGTCAGAGTACTACAAACTACTGAGAAAATCGAATGTCTCTCAACTGACCTAATGATGCTATCTGTTGCCAAAGTACTGTCCTAGAAGAAAGGTTAAGGGAAATCGGCCTGACGACACTAGAGGACAGGAGGGTTGGGAGACATGATAACGACATATAAAATACTGCGAGGAATAGATAAGGTGGACAGAGACAAGATGTTCCAGAGAGGGGACACAGAAACAAGGGGTCATATTGGTGGTTGAAGACTCCTATGAGTCAAAGGGATGTTAGGAAGTATTTCTTCAGTCATAGAGTTGTCAGGAAGTGGAATAGCTAAGCGACATAGTGGAGGCAGGAACCATACATAGTTTAAGACTAGGTTTGATAAAGCTCATGGAGCAGGGAGAGAAGGACCTAGTAGCAATCAGTGAAGAGGCGGGGCCAGGAGCTATGACTCCGGCCCTGCAACCACAAATAGGAATGGTACAAATGGTGAGTACACACACATATACACTAACACACACACATATACACTAACACACACACATATACACTAACACACACACATATCACTAACACACACACATATACACTAACACACACACATATACACTAACACACACACATATACACTAACACACATAACCACACATATACACTAACACACACACATATACACTAACACACACATATACACTAACACACACACACATACACTAACACATACACTAACACACACACATACACTAACACACACATATACACACTAACACACAGTCTGGGAAACATAAGGTAGTCATTGCAGTGATGTATAATCCACACAGAACTGCAGGAGGCCAAGAGAGGAATATGAAGAGAAAACAGAGCAATGGTGGACACACTGGCTGAGGTGGCAGCAGAGCTCACTCGAGCAAGATCAAAGTTACTGGTTATGGGCGATATATCAACCACAGGGAAATCGATTGGGAAAACCTGGAGCCACATGGGGGTCCTGAAACAAGGAGAGCCAAGATGATGGATGTGGTACTGGAAAACCTCATGCATCAACATGTTAAGGACACTACCAAAGAGAGAGGGGAGGATGAACCAGCAAGACTGGGCCTCGTGTTCACCCTGAGCAGTTCAGACATTGAGGACATAACATATAAGAGGCCCCTTGGAGCTAGTGATCATGTGTTTCTGTGCTTTGAATACATAGTAGAGTTACAAGTGTAGAGGGTAACAGGAGCTGAATGGGAAAAGCCAAACTACAAAAGGGGGACTACACAGGTATGAGGAACTTCCTGCAGGAGGTTCAGTGGGACAGAGAATTGGTAGGAAAGTCAGTAAACGAAATGATGGAATACGTAACAACAAAATGCAAGGAGGCAGAGGAAAGGTTTGTTCCCAAGGGTAACAGAAATAATGGGAAGACCAGAACGAGCCCTTGGTTTACCCGAAGGTGAAGGGAGGCAAAAACTAAGTGCACTAGTGAATGGAAAAAGTATAGAAGACAAAGGGCCCAGGAAAATAAGGAGATTAGTCGAAGAGCCAGAAACGAGTATGCTCAGATAAGAAGGGAGGCCCAGCGACAGTACGAAAACATAGCATCGAAAGTCAAGTCTGACCCGAAACTGCTGTATAGCCACATTAGGAGGAAGACAACAGTCAAAGACCAGGTGATCAGGCTGAGGAAAGAAGGTAGGGAACTCACAAGAAACGATCAAGATTTATGTGAGGAGCTCAACATGAGATTTAAGGAAGTATTTACAGTGGAGACAGGAAGGACTCTGGGAAGACAGAACAGAGGGGAACATCAACAAGGAATATACCAACAAGTGTTGGATGACATACACACAACTGAGGAGGAGGTGAAGAAGCTGCTAAGTGACCTTGATACCTCAAAGGCGATGGGACCGGACAATATCTCCCCGTGGGTCCTTAGAGAGGGAGCAGAGATGCTGTGTGTGCCACTAACCACGATCTTCAACACATCACTCGAAACTGGGCAACTACCTGAGGTATGGAAGACAGCAAATGTAGTTCCCATTTTTAAGAAAAGAAACAGAAACGAGGCACTAAACTATAGACCAGTGTCATTGACGTGTATAGTAGGCAAAGTCATGGAGAAGATTATCAGGAGGAGAGTGGTAGAGCACCTGGAACGGAACAAGATTATAAATGACAACCAGCATGGATTCAGGGAAGGCAAATCCTGTGTCACAAACCTGGAGTTTTATGATAAGGTAACAGAAGTAAGACACGAGAGAGAAGGGTGGGTTGACTGCATTTTCTTGGACTGCAAGAAGGCCTTCGATACAGTTCCTCACAAGAGAGTAGTGCAGAAGCTAGAGGATCAGGCACGTATAACAAGAAAGGCACTGCAATGGATCAGAGAATACCTATAACGACGTGTTATTTGGAGTGTTCTTCTTGGCAGCGGGAATGCAATGATAATGTCTTCGGAGGTTTCTTACTTTATTTGTATAAAGGTGTGAGTTCACAGGCTGCGTGTCTGTGGCCATGGCCCAGGGCCATGCGAGGGAGAGACGAGTTAGGCCTGTTGACTGACTGAAGTTTGGGCGCCAAGTGAGGGAGAGGCAGGGGTGAGGCAGACTCACATGGGTATGCCTACAGGCTTGCCCCTCTCTCACTTGGCGCCCAAACTTCAGTCAGTCAACAGGCCTAACTCGTCTCTCCCTCGCAAGGCGCATGGCGCTGGGCCATGGCCACAGACACGCAGCCTGTGAACTCGCACCTTTATACAAATAAAGTAAGAAGCCTCCGAAGACATTATCATTGCATTCCCGCTGCCAAGAAGAACACTCCAAATAACACGTCGTTATAAATGGTGGCAGCGGTGGGATTCGAACCCACGCCTCCGAAGAGACTGGCTGCCACCACTGTTATCGCCTATCAAGGTCGGGCTGGACAGCCATGTTTCATCCTCACTCTGGCGGCCTACTTCACTGAGACAGGTCCTACCCAGCTGGCTCCCTGTCTCCTCACATACCCTCTGTATCCTCGTGTACACTTGCCCTATACGACAATAAACCCAAGCCATTCTGCTCCCGGTGTTCCGTCAAGTTAGTCAAGATATGTATTACAAATAAATAACCATTTGTAATAAACGACTGTTTGGGATACTAAGTAAAATCTCATTTTTCAGATTTTTATTATATTAAATATATATTATTAATATAAAAGCATATAATCTGAATAAAAACATATAATCTAATACTCTGTGTAAAAACATTTACACAAAATCACAGTACAAGATAAAAGTCACAAGTAAAATCAAGTATTCGGTGTAGTGTCAAGTCGCTGCCATCTTCTAGTGTCACGCAGGACACTACCACACCTTGTCATGATACTCCTTCTCCACCGTGTCCTCAGACACCCTTGTCTCTATCTTATGGCACCTACGGGGTTCCACGACACCCGTACCATAAAGACTCAATCGCTGTGTCACACGACACCTTCTCTGTGCCACATGGCACGCCCCCTGTATCATGAACTCTTTCTCATAAAGCCTTTACACCGCATTATGACACCCCAAATACACGACTCAAAACCTGTGTCGTGCCATCGTCACAAACTCTCTGAATGCACCACTTAAACCCTGACACTCCGGGTAACAATCTCCGGGTAAACAATCTCAGGTACATCGTCGCAGGTACATCGTCGCAGGTACATCGTCGCAGGTACATCGTCGCAGGTACATAGTAGATTCTGGTGACCTTGCCGCTCTCCTTGTTGTAGGCTATCACCAGCACCACACTGCATGAGTCTGCAACTCTCACGCAGGTCTGACTGGCGAACTCCAGTAGTATGTCAGGGAGCTTGTCACCAGCACCACACTGCAACTCTCATGCAGGTCTGACTGACGAACTCCAGTAGTATATCAGTGAGCTGGTGGACTCTCCAGTGTTGAATAGGGGAGAGTCTCGATGACACTGTCAGTCAAGCCGGCCCGGCAGTCAAACATCAGGTCTGATGACGTAACCCCTTGACTGCCGGCCGGTGAGGTAATTACCTAACTACCATTGTTAGGTAGGGGGCCGTAACAATATGCGATATCATACCTGACAGGGAGGCCACAACGAGTCATGGTACATGATGAGGTATCACAGTGGGTGCCTGTGACCAGTGCTATTTTTGATATATGTGAATGACATGACGGACGGGATAGACTCAGAAGTGTCCCTGTTCGCAGATGATGTGAAGTTAATGAGGAGAATTAAATCAGATGAGGATCAGGCAGGACTACAAAGAGACCTGGACAGGCTGGACACGTGGTCCAGCAACTGGCTTCTCGAATTTAACCCCGCCAAATGCAAAGTCATGAAGATCGGGGAAGGGCAAAGAAGACCGCAGACCGAGTATAGGCTAGGTGGCCAAAGACTGCAAACCTCACTCAAGAAGAAAGATCTTGGGGTGAGTTTAACACCGAACACGTCTCCGGAAGCACACATCAACCAGATAACTGGTGCAGCATATGGGCGCCTGGCAACCCTGAGAATAGCGTCCGATACCTCAGTAAGGAATCGTTCAAGACACTGTACACTGTGTACGTCAGGCCCATACTAGAGTATGCAGCACCAGTTTGGAACCCACACCTGGTCAAGCACGTCAAGAAATTAGAGAAAGTGCAAAGGTTTGCAACAAGGTTAGTTCCAGAGCTAAGGGAAATGTCCTATGAAGAAAGGTTAAGGGAAATCGGCCTGACGACACTGGAGGACAGGAGGGTTAGGGAAGACATGATAACGACATACAAAATACTGCGTGGAATAGATAAGATGGACAGTGACAGGATGTTCCAGAGAGGGGACACAGAAACAAGGGGACACAATTGGAAGTTGAAGACTCAGACGAGCCAAAGGGATGTTAGGAAGTATTTCTTCAGTCATAGAGTTGTCAGGAAGTGGAATAGTCTAGCAAGTGATGTAGTGGAGGCAGGAACCATACATAGCATTAAGACTAGGTATGATAAAGCTCATGGAACAGGGAGAGAGAGGACCTAGTAGCGGTCAGTGAAGAGGCGGGGCCAGGAGCTAAGTCTCGGCCCCTTCAACCACAATTAGGTGAGTACACACACACACACAGTTCTTCCTAAGTAACCAGCGTCAGCATATAACATTATTCACTCCAACATTCACTTGAATAACATTGTTGCCTCAGTTCAATGTAGTAATTCATGGAGTCTGTACGTCGTTCTATTAACTGGTGTGTCACGCTAGAGAGAGAGAGAGAGAGAGAGAGAGAGAGAGAGAGAGAGAGAAGAGAGAGAGAGAGAGAGCTTACTGACTGAACAGGTGAATAGGATGGATATTAGGCTTCCCTTTTTCACCTAGCAGTAAGTAGGTACCTGTGTGTTAGTTACCTTACACCTGCTGTCACTGTTCACCTAGCAGTAAGTAGGTACCTGGGTGTTAGTCGACTGGTGTGGGTCGCATCCTGGGGAGAGAGTAGACGCAAGGACAGCAATGGTAATAAGCCACTCTGCCTGGCTTTCCTGGGTTATCCTGGGATATCCTGGTAATCCAGTCTGGATTAATCCTATTTATCCTCCTATAAGCAGCAACTAATAATAATAATAATAATAATAATAATAATAATAATAATAAATCTCAATCTGCCACTCGTTTCGTATACAAACATAAATATTTAATATTTACAGAATCTCAGTCCGAAATTCAGACATGATTGGTAGTAACCATGACCTTGAGAGTAACGTATGGTTGCGTCAGGAAGGTCCGGCATTCCTGACCACTGCGTCAGACATGACGCAAGAGACCAGTCCAGCCTGACGCAAGAGACCAGTCTTCTTCTAGTAGCCAGGAAGTGAAAGCAGGTCCAGCTAACTGGTTTTCCAGTGAGTTTCTTCATGTTACCTTGCTCACACTCCAACAGCACTTTAAATCTGGAAAACCACTTGTTTCCACTCACTCCTTCCTGACACACCCTTTGCTTTTATAAGTATTGCTACAAGCTTTGACATAGAATCGATCAATGTTGAACACATTTTGGCAAGTTCTTCGCTGTACCAGGTCCTAATAACAGCAGCAACTAGTTTTTCCACAGTTGAACAGTCCTGTTTCATGGTCCTGCGTTTGGTTGTTGCCCATAGATTCTTAATTTGGTTGAGGTCAGGAGAGTTTCCAGGCCAATTTAGAACACTTAGCTCACTCTCCTCGAATACTCAGCAGTTTTCTGGAAGTGTTGCAAGAAGGAAGATCCTGCTGGAAAATACCTTCTCCGTCAGGAAAGTCTCTATACATAATGGGAAGCAAATGAGTTGCCAGGATTGCCTTGTATTTGTCACTGTTCATCGTTCCCTCAACAATAACAAGCCGTCCAGGACCTTGAGCAGTAAAACTGCCTTAAAACATCTTAGTGGGTGTTTTGGAGCTTGTTGAATGTGTCCATTCCAAAGTGGTTCACCTTTGGTCCGTCTCACTACCACTGATCTGTACCCATGTACTTCAAAATGCGCCTCATCTGAAAATATAACTTTTCTCCATTCATCTGTCGTCCATCCCTTATGATCGAGTGTCCACCACAGCCGTTTTTTCTTCATAGCAGCTGTCAATAACTGTTTCTTTACCGGGTTTGTGGCAGTTCTGCCAACTTCACGGAGCCTCCGTCGAACAGTTGAAGAATCAACATTTACGTCAACTGAAGTAAGATCTCTGTGGATCTTTGCTGGTTTTCTTGGGATCCTTCTCACTGTTTCTTATGATAACTTTGTCATCGTGAGGTGTTGTCTTGTGTTTTCTTCCACATCTTCCTGGACGCAGAGCTCCACAATCACCATCGTCACCTCTCTTCAGAATCCCACCAACAGTTGACTTTGTTAGGCTCAAATTTTCGCTGATCTGTCTGATA
This sequence comes from Cherax destructor, assembly GCA_009830355.1. Taxonomy (NCBI): domain Eukaryota; kingdom Metazoa; phylum Arthropoda; class Malacostraca; order Decapoda; family Parastacidae; genus Cherax; species Cherax destructor. The sequence continues at coordinate 67,293 of WNWK01005102.1, read as the reverse complement.
CTCAAATCAGCACATTTTATAAGAGCTACAATACTTGCATGCTTTCTAGGTGTAACTTCCATAATCAATTTCAGTAGTAATCATGAATTGAAGAGAAGAATTTGGTGAAACGACATTCACTCGCAGAGAACGCTTGCTGGAATAGCCTTGCAGAACAACAGCTGTTGTAGCACTGACGAGAGTCGTAGGGTAACAACACAGCTGGATGGTTGCCAGAAGTCAGTAGCAAACTCTTTTGATAAGAAGAGAATCCAAACTACATTAATTAAGCTGGAGACTAAGACATATAATCAAAAAATTTGTTCTTGTCCTAATTAATTGGCACACTATTGTGTATATATATATATATATATATATATATATATATATATATATATATATATATATATATATATATATATATATTGTGTGTGTGTGTGTGTGTGTGTGTGTGTGTGTGTGTGTGTGTGTGTGTGTGTATGTGTGTGTGTGTGTGTGTGTGTGTGTGTGTGTGTGTGTGTATGTGTGTGTGTGTGTGTGTGTGTGTGTGTGTGTGTATGTGTGTGTGTGTGTGTGTGTGTGTGTGTGTGTGTGTGTGTGTGTGTACTCACCTAGTTGTACTCACCTAGTTGTGGTTGCAGGGGTCGAGACATAGCTCCTGGCCCCGCCTCTTCACTGGCCGCTACTGGGTCACTCTCCCTGCGACATGAGCTTTATCATACCTCTTCTTAAAGCTGTGTATGGAACCTGCCTCCACTACATCGCTTCCCAAGCTATTCCACTTCCCGACTACTCTGTGACTGAAGAAATACTTCCTAACATCCCTGTGATTCATCTGAGTCTTCAACTTCCAACTGTGTCCCCTTGTTGCTGTGTCCCATCTTTGGAACATTCTGTCTCTGTCAACCTTGTCTATTCCTCTCAGTATTTTATATGTCGTTATCATGTCCCCCCTATCTCTTCTGTCCTCCAGTGTCGTCAGGTCGATTTCCCTTAACCTCTCCTCGTAGGACATACCCCTTAGCTCCGGGACTAGTCTTGTTGCAAACCTTTGCACTTTCTCTAGCTTCTTTACGTGCTTGGATAAATGTGGGTTCCAAACTGGTGCTGCATACTCCAGTATGGGCCTAACGTACACAGTGTACAGGGTCCTGAACGATTCTTTATTAAGATGTCGGAATGCTGTTCTTAGGTTTGCTAGGCGCCCATATGCTGCAGCAGTTATTTGGTTGATGTGCGCCTCAGGAGATGTGGCCGGTGTTATACTCACCCCAAGGTCTTTTTCCTTGATTGAGGTTTGTAGTCTCTGGCCCCCTAGACTGTACTCCGTCTGCGGTCTTCTTTGCCCTTCCCCAATCTTCATGACTTTGCACTTGGTTGGGTTGAACTCCAGGAGCCAATTGCTGGACCAGGCTTGCAGCCTGTCCAGATCCCTTTGTAGTTCTGCCTGGTCCTCTTCCGATTGAATTCTTCTCATCAACTTCACATCATCTGCAAACAGGGACACTTCGGAGTCTATTCCTTCCGTCATGTCGTTCACAAACACCAGAAACAGCACCGGTCCTAGGACTGACCCCTGTGGAACCCCACTCGTCACCGGCGCCCACTCTGACACCTCGCCAAGGACCATGACTCGCTGCTGTCTTCCTGACAGGTATTCCCTGATCCATTGAAGTGCCTTCCCTGTTATCCCTGCCTGGTCCTCCAGCTTCTGCACTAATCTCTTGTGTGGGACTGTGTCAAACGCCTTCTTACAGTCCAAGAATATGCAATCTACCCACCCCTCTCTCTCTTGTCTTACTGCTGTCACCCTGTCATAGAACTCCAGTAGGTTTGTGACACAGGATTTCCCGTCCCTGAAACCGTGTTGGCCGTCGTTAATAAGCTCATTCCTTTCTAGGTGCTCCACCACTCTTCTCCTGATAATCTTCTCCATGACCTTGCATACTATACATGTCAGTGACACTGGTCTGTAGTTTAGTGCTACGTTTCTGTCTCCTTTTTTAAAAATTGGAACTACATTTGCTGTCTTCCATACCTCTGGTAGTTGGCCTGTTTCGATAGACGTGTTGAAGATTGTTGTTAGGGGTACACATAGCTCCTCTGCTCCCTCTCTCAGGACCCATGGAGAAATGTTGTCCGGCCCCATCGCCTTTGAGGTATCTAGCTCGCTTAGTAGCCTCTTCACTTCCTCCTCAGTTGTGTGTATCGTGTCCAGCACCTGATGGTGTACCCTACCTCTCCTTCTTTCTGGAGGCCCTTCTATTTTCTCTGTGAACACCTCTTTGAATCTCATGTTGAGCTCCTCACACACTTCGTGGTCATTTCTTGTGACCTCCCCTCCTTCCTTCCTCAGCCTGATCACCTGGTCCTTGACTGTTGTTCTCCTCCTGATGTGACTGTACAGCAGCTTTGGGTCAGATTTTGCTTTCGCTGCTATGTCATTTTCGTATTGTCTTTGGGCTTCCCTTCTTACCTGTGCATATTCATTTCTGGCTCTACGACTGCTCTCCTTATTTTCCTGGGTCCTTTGCCTTCTATACTTCTTCCATTCCCTGGCACACTTGGTTTTGGCTTCCCTGCACCTTTGGGTGAACCATGGGCTCATCCTGGCTTTTTAGCTTTTTCTGTTACCCTTGTACTCACCTAATTGTACTCACCTAATTGTGGTTGCAGGGGTCGAGTCTCAGCTCCTGGCCCAGCCTCTTCGCTGTCTGCTACTGGGTCTCTGCTCTCCCTGCTCCATGAGCTTTATCATACCTTGTCTTAAAACTATGTATGGTTCCTGCCTCCACTATATCTTTCTCTAGTCCATTCCACTTCCTGACTACTCTGTGGCTGAAGAAATGTTTCCTGACATTGTGTATGTGTGTGTGTGTGTGTGTGTGTGTGTGTGTGTGTGTGTGTGTGTGTGTGTGTGTGTGTGTGTGTGTGTGTGTGTGTGGAGATATTTAAATAAAATTAAACAGTAGCCAAATATTATTTAGGATCGTGAATCGTCAACACAAGATATTTTTATCCCAGGATGATGAACCTCGCTATGTTATCCTGAGTACGATGATGTTTTTATCCCAGGATGATGAACCTCGCTATGTTATCCTGAGTACGATGATGTTTTTATCCCAGGATGATGAACCTCGCTATGTTATCCTGAGTATGATGATGTTTTTATCCCAGGATGATGAACCTCGCTATGTTATCCTGAGTACGATGATGTTTTTATCCCAGGATGATGAACCTCGCTATGTTATCCTGAGTATGATGATGTTTTTATCCCAGGATGATGAACCTCGCTATGTTATCCTGAGTATGATGATGTTTTTATCCCAGGATGATGAACCTCGCTATGTTATCCTGAGTATGATGATGTTTTTATCCCAGGATGATGAACCTCGCTATGTTATTCTGAGTATGATGATGTTTTTATCCCAGGATGATGAACCTCGCTATGTTATTCTGAGTATGATGATGTTTTTATCCCAGGATGATGAACCTCGCTATGTTATTCTGAGTATGATGATGTTTTTATCCCAGGATGATGAACCTCGCTATGTTATTCTGAGTATGATGATGTTTTTATCCCAGGATGATGAACCTCGCTATGTTATTCTGAGTATGATGATGTTTTTATCCCAGGATGATGAACCTCGCTATGTTATCCTGAGTATGATGATGTTTTTATCCCAGGATGATGAACCTCGCTATGTTATTCTGAGTATGATGATGTTTTTATCCCAGGATGATGAACCTCGCTATGTTATTCTGAGTATGATGATGTTTTTATCCCAGGATGATGAACCTCGCTATGTTATTCTGAGTATGATGATGTTTTTATCCCAGGATGATGAACCTCGCTATGTTATTCTGAGTATGATGATGTTTTTATCCCAGGATGATGAACCTCATTAACAAGCATATCCTCCACTGTTACACAGAAATATTACTTAAAACACACTAGAATATATATGAAAAGTATATAAATGTATATATGTATATTCATTAAATATTTGTGAACGCTTTTAAAGTTGTGGGTGTTGGTAGGGGTCGTGTCGTAGCTCCTGGTCCCTCCTCTTCATGACCCCAGAGTACCTGTTCTTGAAGCTGTTTGTTACGTGTGTCAGCGTTACTTCCAGGCATCATTGTGAGGCTGATAAAGTATTTCATAGCATCCCATCTACGTCTTCAGCTGTCATCTCGTGGTCCCTGTCTCGTCCTGAATACTGTCTTTCTGTCCACCTTGTGTTGACTGCATTGAGATGACTGCTGGTTGTCGATCTTCCTCATCTTCCTCAGCATCCTCATCTTCCTCAGCATCCTCATCTTCCTCAGCATCCTCAGCATCGTCGTGTTTATCATCTGCCCCAGTCAGTTCACTGACAGTTTAAGTGTTTTCCTATAGGCTGTCAGTAAACCGAATAGGATATGTGTCCTGAGGTGTCTCTCAGTGTAGACACACTGAGAGACACCTGGTATATACTGAGACACCTGGTATATACACCTGGTATATATACTGAGAGACACCTGGTACTATATACTGAGACACGTTGTATACACTGTGAGACACCTGGTATATACTGAGACACGTAGTATACACTGAGAGGCACCTGGTATATACTGAGACACGTAGTATACACTGTGAGACACCTGGTATATACTGAGACACGTAGTATACACTGAGAGGCACCTGGTATATACTGAGACACGTAGTATACACTGAGAGACACCTGGTATATACTGAGACACGTAGTATACACTGAGAGACACCTGGTATATACTGAGACACGTAGTATACACAGGGAGACACCTGGTATATACTGAGACACGTAGTATACACTGAGAGACACCTGGTATATACTGAGACACGTAGTATACACTGAGAGACACCTGGTATATACTGAGACACGTAGTATACACAGGGAGACACCTGGTATATACTGAGACACGTAGTATACACTGAGAGACACCTGGTATATACTGAGACACACGTAGTATACTCTGGGAGACATCTGGTACTATATACTGAGACACGTAGTATACACTGAGAGACACCTGGTATATACTGAGACACGTAGTATACACTGAGAGACACCTGGTATATACTGAGACACACGTAGTATACTCTGGGAGACACCTGGTACTATATACTGAGACACGTAGTATACACTGAGAGACACCTGGTATATACTGAGACACGTAGTATACACTGAGAGACACTTGGTATATACTGAGACACACGTAGTATACTCTGAGAGACACCTGGTATATACTGAGACACACGAAGTATACTCTGAGAGACACATCTCTCAGTATGTATACACCGATAGGTATCTCTTGGTGTATAACACTGACAGGTGTGTATATCTCAGTGTATATACACTGATAGTTATTTTGATCCCTGGTTAAGATATCCAAGTATCCATGACTGCTGGTGCAGGTATCGTGTAGTAGATAGACATGAATTATGTAGATCATTAGCAGCAAAACAGAAGAGTGTGGGGGTTGACATCACACCAAACATATCACATGAGATACACCTCAGCTGTTCAACTGAGGCTGAGAACAGCAATCAGAGACTTTAACAAGGAATTCTTCAGGATTTTATCCATTTTTAGACGGGATAATGTACCCATATCCCAGCGGGCAGTTCAAAGTTCTTAAAAACTAATAATTGCAAATGGAGTTTTTCGACAGAACTCAGTGACGAGAAGATTACTCGACCAGAGGTTGTAAACACGTTTCCCGTCTGTTTTTTTATACTCAAGCACACTGGCAAGAAGCCATAAAGGGAACTGGTGTATAAGAGCCGGCTAGACTGAGAGTCGTGCTGTTGCTGGCCGCCCGGCCAGACAGTGTGAAGGTCAGAGAGAGTCAGGCGTCCATACCGAACTGGTCAGTCCAACACCGGCTTCATTAAGATTCCCCCATACTAAATCGGTCAGTTATAATTCCGGAAATCACCCCGGCTTTCTTATCCATCCACCTCACTAGATCGGCCCTCACAACCCGGGTTCATTAACCATCCAAAACACCAGATATGCATCTATAAACCCAGGTTTGTTAACCATCCACATGGAATCAGTCCGTCTCGCCCCACCCAGACTGAATCCTGCTCAAAACCAAAACAATGGACACTCAATCCCGGCCGCGCAAGACGCTGGGTAATTATTTTAACACCTGCTGTCAACGGTCACCTAGCTTTAATTAGGTACCTGGGTATTAATCACCTTACACCTGCTGTTACTGTTCACCTAGCATTGTCTAGAAATATACCTAGTTGGATGGATTTTATTGTAGCCACCTGGCCCAGTGGTTAACGCACTGGCCTGTGAGTGTTAGGACTCGCTTTCCATGGGTTTAAATCCCATTTGTTCTGTGATTTAATTGAGCAGTGAAGAGACCAGCTCATCAAACAGCAATAAGCACATAACAGTTGCATGCAACGCAGCAGTAGGCAAGTGAGAGAGAAACAAGACTAATCTTACTGGGGACAAAGTCCCAAAACTCCCAAAGCTGCCAGTCTGAGGAACTTACGTCGATAAGTTCGATTTTGGACTTAGATCATACCGAGTGTCTGACAACAAAATGTAAAGAAATCACTCTATATAAGTCAGTATGAACGTAATTCCACAAGGAACAAGACATATGTCTCAGCTCACCAACGAGATCATACCCTCGTGCAGAATGATTCTGCACCACAACAAAGGTAGAGACCGCAGCTCCTGCAACACTGAGAGCCTAATGTGTGTCCTCTCCGGTGGCTGAGTATAGTGGGATTGTTACAGTTGCAGGTGTGAGGTAAGTTGCACTCAGGTGTGAGGTAAGTCGCACTCAGGTGTGAGCTAAGTTGCACTCACGTGTGAGGTAAGTCGCACTCAGGTGTGAGGTAAGTCGCACTCACGTGTGAGGTAAGTCGCACTCAGGAACTTCACACATATCTCCCAGAATGCACCACAAGTGAAGAATCGTCTAGCTGAGTGAAAGTCAGTAAGAACCTTGACTCTGCCAGCACGGAAAGTCTAGTCTGACATTTTATCTAATAAGTAACTAAAGATATAAAAATAAAGAATATAAAACATTATATTTTCATTTGATCTACTAACGAAAATAACTATCGCAATACAATATTAAATAAAACATGAACATAAATATATAATAATAATATAATATATTTCTAAATGTACAAGGTGTACAGACCATAGCTGACATCGAGCGAGCGAGGTATGACCAGAGCTTTGGTAAGACGGGGTAGGAAGAGGGATGGGTAAGGAGGGAAATATGGGAAAGGGTTGGGAGGGTGGAGGGGGAGGTAGGGCTTTATACAAGAGTGTGTGTGTATGTTGTGTTATTCATGAATACTTTAAGTTGCACACAGTTATACCAGCTGTTTACTAGCATACCACTGAGTTGGAAGATTGCATACTGTTTGCAATTGCTTCTTTTTCCGCAAGAGGTCGGTCGTAAGGTTGCTGCTGCAGGTGGTAGTTGCAGGGCGTTCGATGTTGGTTGGTTGCTAACCCGGAGTTGGTTGGCTAAGCAGTTTCTGAGGTGGTGTCCTGTTGTAGGTAGTTTGCAGATGTTATAAGGTTAGTTGTAAGGTGTAGATTGATAGAGGTAGGTCTCCCAAAACTAGGTGGAATTATCCTTTCCGTTGGACGTAGAATGGTTCTGGTGGTATCCGTCTTCTAGTTCTTCGGGGAGGTCACTCAGGATCCTTGGTCTTGGGAAAGTCTCCTTGTGAATGGAGCGTCGGACTCTTTGTTGTAGAGTCATTCTTTGGGTTCTGTGGGGAGGTGTGTAGATGGTGTAGTCGGTGGTGTTCGATGGTTGGGGTGGGTTTTCTCTGTCAGGTACATAGAGTTCCTGCATGTTATATAGTTTGTCATATTAGTTTGTCTAGCCTGACATTAACTGCAGCGATTTCCTGTTGTATATGCAGGTCTTCCATCCTGATTCTCTCTAAATCTGGTGCCAGTGATAAAGCGGAGGGCTCTGTTCTGGACTTTTTGAAGCTGCATCATGTTGGTTTTAGTTGTTAGTGACATAGCTGACATCAATAACATACTACCGCTTGTTATGCTGAGCATTTCCCTCAAATTAAGTCAGTTTTGTCCCCAGGATGCGACCCACTCCAGTCCACTAACTCCCAGGTACCTATTTTACTGATGGGTGAATATAGAGAACAGGTAAGGAAGCACGCCCAATGTTTCTACCCTCGCCGGGAATCGAACCCGGTGTACACCCGGTGTACTTCATGTTACCCCTTTCCAGTTTAGGGTCTGGTAGATCCTGCGCCCTTCCCCCAAACCCTGAGGTCTCCCCTTGCCCGTGGGAAGGAGAGTACCGCACCATCAATGAATTATTTAACAGTTATTCTCAACTGCACTTGGCATGCTGGCGCTTCTTCGTGTCTTTGTTTATGGTTGAGAGAGCCTTCAGTATCGTTCTTTTATGACATTCTTGCGGCAGATATTATTTAGGGCAGACTTACGTAGATTTATACGAACATAAGAATGCAGAAGCACTGCAGCAGGTCTACTGGCCCATAGAAGGCAAGTCCTTATCAAAACTATCCATTCCTACCCACTCATATATGGGCACGTCTCCTTACACCTGCTGCCCACGCAGTAAGTAGGTACCTGGGTGTTAGTCACCTTACACCTGCTGCCCACGTTCACCTAATACTAAGTAGGTACCTGGGTGTTAGTTGACTGGTGCGTATGGCATCCTGGGGGTTTACCTGGAGTTTACCTGGAGAGGGTTTCGGAGGTCAACGACCCCGCGGCTCGGTCTGAGACCAGGCCTCATGGTGGATCAGGGTCTGATCAACCAGGCTGTTACTGCCGGCCGCACGCAAACTGACGTACGAACCACAGCCCGGTTGGTCAGGTACTGACTTTAGGTGCCTGTCCAGTGCCTTCTTGAAGACAGCCAGGGGTCTATTGGTAATCCCCCTAATGTATGCTGGGAGGCAGTTGAACAGTCTTGGGCCCCTGACACTTATTGTGTTGTCTCCCAGTGTACTCGTGGCACCCCTGCATTTCATTGGGAGAATGTTGCATCTCCTGCCGAGTCTTTTGCTTTCATAGGGAGTGATTTTCGTGTGCAGGTTTGGTACCAATCCCTCCAGGACCTTCCAAGTGTATATTATCATGTATCTCTCTCGCCTGCGTTCCAGGGAATACAGATCAAGGACCTTCAACCGTTCCCAGTAATTTAGGTGCTTTATCGTACGGTAGATAATACTTTAGATAGGGTTGGGTTTTGAAATGAGCTAAGTAAGATAACAGCTCCTAGCATCTAAATGAGGTAAGATAACAGCTCCTAGCATCTAAATGAGGTAAGATAACAGCTCCTAGCATCTAAATGAGGTAAGATAACAGCTCCTAGCATCTAAATGAGCTGAGGTAACAGCTCCTAGCATTTAAATGAGCTGAGGTAACAGCTCCTAGCATCTAAATGAGCTGAGGTAAGATAACAGCTCTTAGTCTTTAAACCTAACTATGAAAAAAGTCATTTACCCCAGTAAGAAATATTTGTCAGGACCTACGACCAACAAGTCAACAATACGAAGTCACATTCAAATATAAAGAATAATTCTGACTCTAGTGGGTTTAGCTCTTAGTTATGATTGTAAGAAAAAAATAATCAATCTGACATGTAGTTAGTACGTAAGATGTGGAAATTCTTGACTTCTGATGTTTACATTGTAATATATTTGAAGGATTGAGGGGCAGCCAACATATGTGGGACGGATGCCAGGATGCTGTGCCTGCCTGGCGTCTCGAGTGGGTAACTGACCTAGACATTGTTAAATGTTTTCAGTTAGTGAAGGCATGCGAGTACATGAGATGTCTGGTTAATGGTATGAGTGGGCCCGAAACGTCGTTTATAAGTTTCTGTCCCCTACGTGCGGGTTGTGTATGAGGGGTCATTAAGGCCACATGTTGCCTGTTAACCACCAGATAGGTATAGGTATTTGAGTATGTTCATAGTGTATATGCACAGGGATATACATACTTCGTTGAGTATGTGCACACACACACACACACACACACACACACACACACACACACACACACACACACACACACACACACACACACATATATATATATATATATATATATATATATATATATATATATATATATATATATATATATATATATATATATATATATACATATATACAAATTCCGGGAAGGTAAAGCAATACTTAACCTTCTCTAATAGAGCAATTTATATTTACATACATGTATGTACAGTATAATATTCCACCCACACAGTGGCCCCACTGCTATCAATTAATATTAATTTTTAGAGGGGTTGAGTGGTAAGCCAGTGGAAGGCCTCGGTCAGATGACCAAAAGCTCCAGCTGTGGGTCATCATATAACTAAGACCCGCGTCAGGAAACACTTGTGCTGTTTCCTGACAAACCTCACCTAACCTAACTCCATTGGTAATGATATCTCTAGGGAGCCAGTGGGGGCCCACATTTTTGAGGCCCTGAAGATTGAACTGTTACGGGGGCCCCTTCACAACCTCTTCTCATACAGTGGACTGAAGTGGCTTCTGGGGTCCCGGATCCGGGATTAGGGGCCCTCAAGCTTAAGATTCATTTGTTCTATAGTAGATCCTACTGTCTGTCTGAGGTTTGCCGGTGCCCCGTGGCCTGGTGGCTAAAGCTCTCGCTTCACACAGTGAGGGTCCGGGTTTGATTCCCGGGGGAGGGGTGGAAACATTGGACGTGTTTCCTTACACCTGATATCTGTGTTCACCCATCAGTAAAATAGGTACCTGGGTGTTAGTGGACTGGTGTGGGTCGCATTCTGGGACAAAAGTGACCTAATTTGCGGGAAATGCTCAGCATAACAAGGGACTTTCTATATAGTAGTATGTCATTGATGTGAGCTATGGTCTGTATAAGTTATATCATGTACTGGTAGTAAATAAAGATATTATTATTATTATATTATTATAAAATATACCGACCCGGGTCTTTACCAGTTGGTAACCCGGCGTAGTTGGGGTAGTTATCCCGTACGACTCTTACGACTTTAGTGCTTCCCACTGCATATAGGAACAATAATAACGATTATTTGAAGGTTGAGTCGTAACACGACCCATCTTCGTGGTCAGAATAATTCATTAATGTGAACTTTCACTAAGGATTTGCAATATTATTCTGAATTAACTTATAACCTTAATTTAACTTTTAAAAACACCAGTATGTTATATTTTAAGAACAGCTGTGTGTTGCTTATAGTGTATATACACTGAGTGGTGTATATCTCTGTGTATATACACTGAGTGGTGTATATCTCTGTGTATACACACTGAAAGGTGTATATTTCTCAGTGTATGTACAGTCTGAGGTGTATATTTGTCAGTGTATGTACACACTGAGGTGTATATTTGTCAGTGTATATATATGTAGTGAGGTAAGGTTCGTCAGGAAACAGGAGAAGTGTTTCCTGACGCGGGTCTTAGTCATATGATGACCCACAGCTTTTGGTCATCTGACCGAGGCCTTCCACTGGCTTACTGCTCCACCCCTTTAAAAACCATAATGAGCCTTGTGTAGTTGATAGGGATTAAACCCAACAAACTTTAATGACCCTCGTACAGTGGATAGGCTTTAAACCCAGCAAATAATCCTTAATGACCCTCGTGTACTGGATTGAAATTCAAAAAGGTGCTTCTATAATTAAGACCAGCTGACGTCTAATCTCTACGTTATCTTGTTCGTGTAAATATAAATTTCCACTACTTCCTCGTAATATTTTTCACTCTGTTGGTAGGAATGTAACTTCTGTCTGACGCACACACCCGGCTGGCATGTTAGGTTATACATGAATGGTACACAATACCGACAAGATACATGTAAGATACATGTAACATATAGCTTTACAACACAGGCGGGACAGATACATTATATACACTTGGAAAATCCTAGAGGGATTAGTACCAAACTTGCACACGAAAATCACTCCCTACGAAAGCAAAAGACTCGGCAGACGATGTAACATCCCCCCAATGAAGAGCTGCGTCCTCCACGACTACGGTGATCTTCACAACACCTCCCTCTCTGAGGGTCTGATTACCTCATCCTTTGTATATACTTCTGTCTTCAAAACATGTCCTAGAATTTGTATTGATAAAGCCACTGGAGGGCGAAACGTCTACTATAAAGATACCCAGATATTGCACATGTGTCTTAATCTCATTTTTATTTGTGTTTTAGTGGGATAAAAGTTCAACTTTGACCTTTAGGACATGTAAGTTCGCCGCCGTACTTGACTCGACTCGTTTTGTTAATGACTTTCTCATCTTACCTTTGCAAACCGTCTTTAGACTCTTTACTTATTCAAGTTTAATAATAATAATAATCTTTATTTGTACCAGTACATGATACAACTTATACAGACCATAGCTGACATCAATGACATATAAAGTCCCTGGTTATGCAGAGCATCCTGGGGACAAAATTAACCTAATTTGCGGGAAATACTCAGCATAAAAAGGGGCTTTCTATATAGTAGTATGTCATTGATGTCAGCTATGGTCTGTATAAGTTGTATCATGTACTTGTAGAAATAAAAATTATTATTATTATTATTATTATTACAGTATTATTATTATTACTGGGATCAAACTTTATTACCATCTATTTTCCGAGGCTTTCAGTGATACTGTTGATATTTTTTTCTTTAATTTTTGAAGTACGTATTCATAAATAAACAAATGGAACTTGATATATAAATAATATTTACATAGCAAGACACATCAACTCGCAGTGTGATTTATAACACAAATACGTTTCGCTCTGTGTAGAACTTTATCATAACCCACTACTTCCACTCCCTTCTTACTCTCTTTGTCCCGTCCCTGTCCCCCTCTCTTATATATACTGGCTCCCTCACCTTCGTGTGTTAGTGTGACTTGTAAATGGTCCAAGTCGGACCGAAACGTCGTTATGAGCGTCTCTCCTAAGCTCTACACAGAGCGAAACGTTCTTCCAGTAACTGCTTGCTTCCTTGTTTCTTTTATTAAAAATCATGTTCTAAATTCTTCCTTTGATAACTGTTAAGCTTAAAGCTCCTTAAGGAGTCTCACTCATGGCCGAATTAAGGCATGGGATTTTGGGGCCGCAGCGCAGGGGTCTCCACCAGCTGGAGGGCCTCCAGGAGCTGCAGCCCAGGGGGCTCCAACAGCTGGAGGGCCTCCAGGGGCTGCAGCCCAGAGGCCTCCACCAGCTGGAGAGCCTTCAGGGGCTGCAGCCCAGGGTCCTCACAGTACCTGTAGCCCAGGGGCCTCACAGTACCTGTAGCTCAGGGTCCTCACAGTACCTGTAGCCCAGGGGCCTCACAGTACCTGTAGCCCAGGGTCCTCACAGTACCTGTATCTCAGGGTCCTCACAGTACCTGTAGCTCAGGGTCCTCACGGTACCTGTAGCCCAGGGGCCACACAGTACCTGTTGCCCAGGGTCCTCACAGTACCTGTAGCCCAGGGTCCTCACAGTACCTGTAGCCCAGGAGCCTCACAGTACCTGTTGCCCAGGGTCCTCACAGTACCTGTAGCCCAGGGTCCTCACAGTACCTGTAGCCCAGGAGCCTCACAGTACCTGTAGCCCAGGGTCCTCACAGTACCTGTAGCCCAGGGTCCTCACAGTACCTGTAGCCCAGGGTCCTCACAGTACCTGTAGCCCAAGAGCCTCACAGTACCTGTAGCCCAGGGTCTTCACAGTACCTGTAGCCCAGGAGCCTCACAGTACCTGTAGCCCAAGGTCCTCACAGTACCTGTAGCCCAGGGTCCTCACAGTACCTGTAGCCCAGGAGCCTCACAGTACCTGTAGCCCAGGGGCCCCACAGTACCTGTAGCCCAGGGGGCCTACAAAATCTTAATCCGGCTCTGCTTTCACTTAGAGGAGCGCTAGGCTCACACATTCTATTTCCAGGCTGGGCGAGACGTAGAGAGAAGCCTAGTGGTCAAAAAGATGCTGTAAAATAAACTTGCTGTTTTTAACAGCACACATATATGTTAAATGTTTCTTGAGAGCTTCGTGACTTGGACAGTAATAATAGTTGTGTTGCAGACTCTTCGTGGCGTCAATGATGGTGCTTCCCACGCCTCAACAACCTTATAATGGCACAACCAACTCTGAAATGCTGGTATTATGGAGATTACTCTCCTATGCAATCTCTCAGAGAGGGAGAGGACGTGTGTCGGTGATTATGTGTGTGTGTGTGTTCTCGCCTATATGTGGTTGCAGGGGTCGATTCACTGCTCCTGGCCCCGTGTGTACTCATCTATTTGTGTGTGTGAGTTAATAGCCATATAAAACACCGTTCATCCATCAAACTGTCACTGTCGTAGATCAGCTACAACCACCCGTGTCCTCTCTCATGTCAGGACACACCAGTGACATGCAGCCTTAAGACCCTCGTGTAGTAGATAGACTTCAAATCCCTTTACCCCATCAAATAATACCCTCATCAATGGTTAATGTGATGAAGGGCAACGTATATATACAGAGGTATATCTGGCTCCCGCGGCCAGGTCTGTGACCAGGCCTCATGGTGGATCAGGGCCTGACCAACCAGGCTGCTACTGCTGGCCGCACGTAAACCGACGTAAAAAACCACAGCCTAGCTGATCAGAGCCTTCTTGAAGATAGCCAAGGGTCTATTGGTAATCCCCCTTATGTATGCGGGGAGGCAGTTGAACAGTCTATTGACAGCAAAAGTCTATTGGCCCATACTAAGCAGGTCTGCCATACACCCACTCATGTTCCCTTTCAACCCATATTTAAAACCATTCATAACATTGGTATAAAATTCTCCTATCTTCTTGGACATTCAGTTTTTCTTGCATTATGTCTGGCCCTGAGACGCGGTTAGCTTACAAACGCTGGTGAAAGCACATTTCGTTTCCCTTTGGGTCAGGGCTCCGTGGAACCTAGTATTTCCGCTCAGTGTACGCGCTAAGAGATGCTATCCATCCTCAACACACTTCAAAACATTGGACCTGGACCATCTACAAGTCACACTAAGACACGAAGGTGAAGGAGCCGGTATATATAGCAGTATATTATCACCCTTCACATGCGTAGCAGTATACAAATAGCCCACACATAGGAGAGGGGAGCTTACGACGACGTTTCGGTCCGACTTGGGCCATTTATGGGTAGCAGGTTTCACCCCACCTGGGAATCGACCCTGAGATCCCTCGGTTGTAAGCCTAGCAGCCGAGGGATCTCAGGATTTAGAATAAAGGTTTTTAAGAATACAAGCGTAATTGAACGTGCAGTTACTGAAGAACGTTTCGCTCTATATAAACCTTTAACAAGTCATGATAAGCCTCTACAGGAAGCAAAACGTCCAACTAAAAGCTTGTTAATTTGTTAGCGTTGTAAACACTCTGATTATGTTAATGTGAGTTGATATGTAAATATTGTTATCAGATCAAGTTCCATTTGATTATTTATGAACATGAAGTCGAAACATTAAATATAAATTTGTCATTAATGTATATGAAAGTAGAAAGTAATTTTCCCCCCCGTGATGTTTTTGTTTAAGATGTTAAGTTAACCTTTGACACACACACACACACGCGCGCGCACGCAAAGTGGACCTAGCAGCGACCAGTGAAGAGGCGGGACCAGGAGCTATGAATCAACCCCTGCAGCCAAAATTAGGTGATTACACACGAGTTAGAGGGATGTTAGGAAGTATCCAGTTTTAGAGTGGCCAGGAAGTAGAATAATCTGGACAACAGTGTTAAAGGCAGGATCCATACACAGCTTGAAGAACAGTTATGACAGGGGTCACGAAGCTAGGAGAGAGTGAAACTAGTATATACCAAGTAAAATCAACAGGATCAGGAGCTTAGACTCGACCCTTGCAACCACACATAGCAAGTAAACTGACTAGTTTCCTCCCTGAGGCAGGTACTGAGAGCAAGAGTGAAGGTCAGTATTTTGTTAAGTTTGAAGTTTGTAAAGTACGCGAGGGTCGTTAACACTGCATGTCAACCAGTCACCACAAGGGTCGTTAACACTGCATGTCAACCAGTCACCACAAGGGTCGTTAACACTGCATGTCAACCAGTCACCACAAGGGTCGTTAACACTGCATGTCAACCAGTCACCACAAGGGTCGTTAACACTGCATGTCAACCAGTCACCACAAGGGTCGTTAACACTGCATGTCAACCAGTCACCACAAGGGTCGTTAACACTGCATGTCAACCAGTCACCACAAGGGTCGTTAACACTGCATGTCAACCAGTCACCAGAAGTCAAGAATATACTTTAATACTTAAAACAGGGATTAATGTATACTCTGTGTATACTACACTGAGAGACACATCTCAGTGTATACTACACTGAGAGACACATCTCAGTGTAGTATACACTGAGAGACACATCTCAGTGTATACTACACTGAGAGACACATCTCAGTGTATACTACACTGAGAGACACATCTCAGTGTAGTATACACTGAGAGACACATCTCAGTGTATACTACACTGAGAGACACATCTCAGTGTATACTACACTAAGAGACACATATCAGTGTAGTATACACTGAGAGACACATCTCAGTGTATACTACACTGAGAGACACATCTCAGTGTAGTATACACTGAGAGACACATCTCAGTGTATACTACACTGAGAGACACATCTCAGTGTATACTACACTAAGAGACACATATCAGTGTAGTATACACTGAGAGACACATCTCAGTGTATACTACACTGAGAGACACATCTCAGTGTATACTACACTGAGAGACACATCTCAGTGTATACTACACTAAGAGACACATATCAGTGTAGTATACACTGAGAGACACATCTCAGTGTATACTACACTGAGAGACACATCTCAGTGTAGTATACACTGAGAGACACATCTCAGTGTATACTACACTGAGAGACACATCTCAGTGTATACTACACTAAGAGACACATATCAGTGTAGTATACACTGAGAGACACATCTCAGTGTATACTACACTGAGAGACACATCTCAGTGTAGTATACACTGAGAGACACTCCAGTGTATACTACACTGAGAGACACATCTCAGTGTATACTACACTGAGAGACACATCTCAGTGTATACTACACTGAGAGACACATCTCAGTGTAGTATACACTGAGAGACACATCTCAGTGTATACTACACTGAGAGACACATCTCAGTGTATACTACACTGAGAGACACATATCAGTGTATACTACACTGAGAGACACATCTCAGTGTATACTACACTGAGAGACACATCTCAGTGTAGTATACACTGAGAGACACATCTCAGTGTATACTACACTGAGAGACATCTCAGTGTAGTATACACTGAGACACATCTCAGTGTCTCAAGCGTGGGAAACAGGACGTTTGTTCCACAATTACAATGAACTTTGCTCTGAGGTGAAAGTCCAACACATTAACAGCTGGAAAAAACAGAAAGTGAAAGGCGGAGAGAAAAGATATGAAGAAAAACGGTGACATCAAGGTTGTCTTGCCAAGATAAAAACAAAGAATGTGTGCGACGAAAACAAGAATATTTAGATTTATAAAATAGAAGAGTTACCCATTTATTAAAATTTATTATGTCGGGAAAAATTAAAAAGTTACCCATTCAACATATTACATATTGTTATTAACAATTAAAATAATAATGTAAAGCTGTAAACCTGTGTAGGTTATTTAAGCACTTAGAGAGTAGTGAAGGCTCGATCCTCCGACCTCTAACCTCCAGACAAAAATCTCTGTTCTTGTAGCCACGTTTCTCCATATAGCAAATGACCCTTTCGGGTTTAGCTCTTAAACTGATTATAAGAATCCATATAACATCGGAGATCAATAATTATTAATGGATTTTAGGACACAAAATCGATCTTATTTATGTAATATATATTTATTTTTACTGAGTGATAAAATTGGGAAAATAAATGTATATTACTAATAATTAAGAAAATTTAAAAATATTAAGTTTTGGGGAAGAATTTACATAAAAGTTTCAGAAAAAACATAATAAAAAAAGTTTGATAGTAGAGAGTTTGAAGGTTTAAATGCAATAAAAATAGTAGTTAAACTGTTGGGTTTAGTCCTGACTCTTTCTCTTCTACTTCAGCTCTTCCTCTCACCGGCTATTCTTCTTCTGTCCCCTCGCCCCTAGTGGGTCCTTACCTGTGAGTCCCTGAACTGAACTGAATAAGAAATGGTTATACCTATGACCATAATTTTTAAAGGGGTGGACCGGAAGGCCTCGGTCAGGTGGTCAAAAGCTCCAACGGCGGGTCATCATGTGACTAATACCTGCGTCAGTAAACACTTGTCCTGTTTCCTGACAAACCTTAGTGCGGCCAGCAGTAACAGCCTGGTTGATCAGGCTCTGATCCACCATGAGGCCTGGTCACAGACCAGGCTGCGGGGGCGTTGACCCCCGGAACTCTCTCTAGGTAAACACTGAGTGTATACATCTTAGTGCTTATAGTATCTCCCACTGCATATCTCTCAGTGCATATAGCTCTCAGTGTATATCTTTCAGTGTATATCTCTCTCAATCTATATGTCTCAGTGTATATATATCTGTGTATATATATATATATATATATATATATATATATATATATATATATATATATATATATATATATATATATATATATATATATATATATATATATGTCAGTGTATATCTTTCCTGGGCACATCCAGGAAAATGGGAAATTCAAAATATCTTTACTATGAGTCGATAGAGTATCTCAGTGTAAGCAAAACAAGCCTATATAAATGAATTTCTAAAGATAAGTTTTGGCTCAATTGCGAAAATTCGACGCCAATAAATTTATGGGCCTGCCCTGTAAGGGGGCCTAGTTGCAAATGTCACCCAGTCCCAAACATTAATTAAATGACAAGTATTTTTTCTAATTTATTATGCAAATAGACAATATCAAAAACGTAAGTGGAACTTATTTCCAAACATTTTGAAGGTATACAAAAAAATAAATAAAGATAAACCAGAAATCAACATTCAGACGTTGCAAAGGGATATAACTTGCAATAGCCGTTTTCGTGAATTTCCGGAGAAAGAACAGTCATTCTAAATGACTATTTCTTAGAATGAAAGTCTGTGAAGCAATTTTTTTCCCTCTTTGATGCATGATTTACTTTGCGTGTGACTTTGGCAAGAGTATGTGACAGTATGTTTCTCTGTGATGCAATGCTTGCATATAAACGTCTTGGCATTCACTGGACAATGATTTAGCATTGCATTATACTTCAGACTGTCATCAGGCCTTACTGCAAGTTAGTACTGCATCATAGATGGTATTTTCAAGCTTGACAGATGACGATCATGACTGCCAACACTCGGGAAGTATACTTGTTGACGGTCATGGAGGTGTTTTTATGCTGCGGCATCTAAACTTTTGTGCTTCTGATCTTGTAGCGACAGATATATCAAGCTGAAAAGCTTCAGTGGCATGCATGTGCAGGCAAAGAGTTATTATGGATGTCATTCTGCTGCCAGAGTGTCTCAGCTTGAAGAGCAAGTTCATGGAGGTCTTCCTCAGGGTATTCCTCGATTGTAATACCTCTCTTAGCTACTCTACTGTTTGGCTGGCCTAGCTTCTTCCTCATCATCACTTGTCACTTGTGCATTCAGTGACAAGTACTCATCACCACTGTCAAGCAATTCTAGGTCAGCTGCCTCTGGTTCTGAGTCACTATCCTCAAAAACACATATATTTGGATTTCTTCTGGGAGGTAACACCATAAAATAAGTTCTCACTCATCTGGAAGGACAATTAAAACATCCTGTACACATTCTAACCACTATTGAATTCATTTATGCATTATAAAAATAAATATAAATATGTATTTATTGAAATTACTACTTTTACCCTTACCGGGCACGGCAATAAATTTGTTGGCCTTTTTCCTTACAGTTTTCTCAACTGTATGGTACAGTCGTATTATGTCTCACACAGACTTTACTTATACGTATATCAAAATATGCGTAAACCATTCATTTATGCACTAGACAAGTATTTACCGACACTGTAGATGGGTGAAATTTGAGAATATATGAGTGTAACACGGGGAGAAAACTGCCGTGTACGACCCCAAGTGCAAAGTTCTACATTTGTCTCTCGACCAATGGGAAGTGAGCAGACGCCACTGCCAGGTACTTAACTCTAGCGACTCATTGAAGGCCTGTGATTTTTCAGAACTAGAAAACGGGAAGCCAGAGACGCACTGGGAATAGGAAGACGTGCAAAAAACATGTTGAGGCCAATAAATTTATGGGCCTGCCCGGTAAATTTATTAACCTCATTAAGCCACATTAACCAACAGTTCAAGAAGTAAGAAAGATACAAGAAGAAACAAGAGAGAAAGGTGGAATAAGAGGCAGGTGTAGTGAGATGCAGAAGGCCACCAGCACCACCTTGCTTGACTCCATCTGGAAACATCCAAAACATCCGCCATTATGGACGTTTGGGTTTCACAAACTCATGACTGTTAATAAAGTCACTGAGGCAAGACCGTCAATAAAGCTACTGTGATTTATTAAGACAGGTGTAAGGAACAGCAGACAGGTGTAAGGAACAGCAGACAGTTGTAAGGAACAGCACACAGGTGTAAAGAACAGCAGACAGGTGTAAAGAACAGCAGACAGGTGTAAGGAACAATATAGGTGTAAAGAACAGCAGAGGTGAAAGAAACAGCAGACAGGTGTAAAGAACAGCAGACAGGTGTAAAGAACAGCAGACAGGTGTAAGGAACAGCAGGCAGATGTAAGGAACAGCAGACAGGTGTAAGGAACAGCAGGCAGGTGTAAGGAACAGCAGGCAGGTGTAAGACAGTTGTAAGGAACAGCAGACAGGTGTAAAGAACAGCAGACAGGTGTAAAGAACAGCAGACAGGTGTAAGGAACAGAATATAGGTGTAAAGAACAGCAGAAAGGTGTAAAGAACAGCAGAGGTGAAAGAAACAGCAGACAGGTGTAAAGAACAGCAGACAGGTGTAAAGAACAGTGTCGCGTGGGTCTTGGGAGAGATATATAGGTTGTCAAAGACACACCTTGTAGGATGGTTACGGTATATTTACAGTATGTGAAGGAAAGAGTCCAGCCACCGTCCGTCTAGCTGTTGCGAGTGAGAGGGTACGCCTATCTGAGACTATGCACATGCGCTGAGCCTCTGACGTCAGCAGGTACCGTGACGTCACACGCAAAGGGACCAGCTGTATAAGTGGGATGAACGCTGATACACTACACAAGTGTATATATGATACTGACACGACAGCTCGGCCATGTTATCGTATGACGTCTCGGCATACTATACAACTCTATAGGCTGAACAGACAGGTGGTACTGGGTGAATCTATACAATGGCAAACACATTATAACTTGGAACTGATCAAGATTAATCTTACTCTCGCACTTCTTGAGTTAATGGTACTTAAGAGAATGTTAATGGATCTAGATATAAACATTATATATATTACAATTGCAAATTTGATCGATCAATCGATGTGTATTCATGCACTCTTCGGCTTCTGAGGAAGAATAAATATTTACAGGGAAGAAGTTTTAACAGGAAAGATAAACTCGGCTAACACGGGTTATACTGTTAAAACTCAGAACTCAGAGAGAACTTGAATACACAAACATCTTGCTAGATACTGGAAATCTAATAACAAAACACACAGTCAATAATTCGGTTCTAAACTGGATTTTCTGATTTTCTATCTTTAGCTCACAACTTATGATCACTTTCCTACTGAAGGAATGAACAACTCGGTATTGATCAACTTATAATCACTTTCCTACTGGAGGAATGAACAGACTCGGTGGAGTGGATGGATCTCTCCCCGGTTGAAATAGTTAGCTCAACGACACAAAGTATGATCAAAGGGGAACGGCTCTCACTATCTCTTACTGCAGGTAAGAATTACTCGACACACGACACTTTACTCTGCAAAGGCTTACTGTCAACTGGAAGGAACACTATCTGGAACACGAGGGACAACAACTGGCACTCTAGTGAATACACTAGCAACAGAAACGGCTTTCTGCAATTACTTTTGCATCAGCGAGAGATGCTATAACTCATTCAAATAGTCTTTCTTCAACAAAGCGTCCCCTGGAGAGGAACTACTACTTGAACTAGCAACATTACAAGGATAGACTCAGTACTCAAGGCGGTCCGGGATACCTCCGGCACCCTAGGCATCTGAACGCTATCTTGCATGCAAGATATTGTAGGGCTGAATTCCAGACAGGAGTGACAGTAATACTAGTGCCTTGATCGCTCGGCTACGTTAATAAGTGAAACACATACTTTCTACAAGAACTAATCTGAACTTTACATTCCGCATCACTCTGGCAATTCTCTGATACAAGCTCGAAGAACAAACACATTGCTCAACGGCTAGAGACTGTCTTTCAATCATTAAGGGACTATGAGGACTGTTTACTGACTCATTATCATTATGGCGCTGAATGGCAATACACACAGTATTATCGCACATGGTTACTAAAACTTCAATGCCTCGACTGGCAGCAAACACATTACTACTTGACTTTACTTGAGACATGACTGAGCAATTAAACGAGAATTGAAATGAAGCAAAATTTACACAAGTATATGGCACAATTTAGCTTAACTGAGGTGTAAAGAACAGCAGACAGGTGTAAGGAACAGCAGGCAGATGTAAGGAACAGCAGACAGGTGTAAGGAACAGCAGGCAGGTGTAAGGAACAGCAGGCAGGTGTAAGATACAGCAGACAGGTGTAAGGAACAGCAGACAGGTGTAAGGAACAACAGACAGGTGTAAGGAACAGCAGGCAGGTGTAAGAAACAGCAGGCAGGTGTAAGGGACAGCAGACAGGTGTAAGGAACAGAAGGCAGGTTTAAGGAACAACAGACAGGTGTAAGGAGCAGCAGGCAGGTGTAAGGGACAGCAGACAGGTGTAAGAAACAGCAGACAGGTGTAAGGAACAGAAGGCAGGTTTAAGGAAAAGCAGACAGGTGTAAGGAGCAGCAGGCAGGTGTAAGGGACAGCAGACAGGTGTAAGAAACAGCAGACAGGTGTAAGGAACAGCAGACAGGTGTAAGGAACAACAGACAGGTGTAAGGAACAGCATACAGGTGTAAGGAACAGCAGACAGGTGTAAGGGACAGCAGACAGGTGTAAGGGACAGCAGGCAGGTGTAAGGAACAGCAGGCAGGTGTAAGGGACAGCAGACAGGTGTAAGGGACAGCAGACAGGTGTAAGGAACAGAATACAGGTGTAAGGAACAGCAGGCAGGTGTAAGGGACAGCAGACAGGTGTAAGGGACAGCAGACAGATGTAAGGAACAGCAGGCAGGTGTAAGGAACAGCAGACAAGTGTAAGGAACAGCAGACAGGTGTAAGGAACAGCAGACATGTGTAAGGAACAGCAGGCAGGTGTAAGGAACAGCAGACATGTGTAAGGAACAGCAGACAGGTGTAAGGAACAGCAGACATTTGTAAGGAACAGCAGGCAGGTGTAAGGAACAGCAGACATGTGTAAGGAACAGCAGGCAGGTGTAAGGAACAGCAGACAGGTGTAAGGAACAGCAGACAGGTGTAAGGAACAGCAGACAGGTGTAAGGGACAGCAGACAGGTGTAAGGAACAGCAGACAGGTGTAAGGGACAGCAGACAGGTGTAAGGAACAGCAGACAAGTGTAAGGAACAGCAGACAGGTGTAAGGACAGCATCCACATCTCACAAGAGGGAGATAAGAAGCATCACTTATAAGGCAAGATGTCAAGGTCACTAAGGCAGGATGTTACTTTACTAGTGCCATATGTCACTAAGATCCTGGTGCCGGGCACTGTCTCAGTTACCTCTCAGTCACTGCTCACTGTTTCTAAGGGCCAGGTCAAACACACACACAGGGGTCAGTCCTGGGACCGGTGCTGTTTCTGGTATTTGTGAACGACATGACGGAAGGAATAGACTCCGAAGTGTCCCTGTTTGCAGATGATGTGAAGTTGGTGAGAAGAATTCAATCGGAAGAGGACCAGGCAGAACTACAGAGGGATCTGGACAGGCTACAAGCCTGGTCCAGCAATTGGCTCCTGGAGTTCAACCCCACCAAGTGCAAAGTCATGAAGATTGGGGAAGGGCAAAGAAGACCGCAGACGGAGTACAGTCTAGGGGGACAGAGACAAGAAAAAAGATCTTGGGGTGAGTATAACACCAGGCACATCTCCTGAGGCGCACATCAACCAAATAACTGCTGCAGCATATGGGCGCCTAGCAAACCTAAGAACAGCATTCCGACATCTTAATAAAGAATCGTTCAGGACACTGTACACTGTGTACGTTAGGCCCATACTGGAGTATGCAGCACCAGTTTGGAACCCACATCTAGCCAAGCACATAAAGAAACTAGAGAAAGTGCAAAGCTTTGCAACAAGACTAGTCCCGGAGCTAAGGGGTATGTCCTACGAGGAGAGGTTAAGGGAAATCGACCTGACGACACTGGACGACAGGAGAGACAGGGATGACATGTTAACGACATATAAAATACTGAGAGGAATTGACAAGGGTGACAGAGACAGAATGTTCCAGAGATGGGACACAGCAACAAGGGGACACAGTTGGAAGTTGAAGACTCAGATGAATCACAGGGATGTTAGGAAGTATTTCTTCAGTCACAGAGTTGTCAAGAAGTGGAAAAGTTTGGGAAGCGATGTAGTGGAGGCAGGATCCATTCATAGCTTTAAGAAGAGGTATGATAAAGCTCATGGCGCAGGGAGAGTGACCCAGTAGCGGCCAGTGAAGAGGCGGGGCCAGGAGCTATGACTCGACCGCTGCAACCACAACTAGGTGAGTACACACACAGCGGAGGAAGGATCCATACACAGCTTTAAGAAGAGGTACGATAGGGTTCTTGGAGCAGGGACGGAGTGAATCTAATAGCGACCAGCGACGAGGCAGGTCCAAGAGCTGTGAATCGACCCCAGCAGCCACAAATAGATGAGTACACACACACTAGGTGAGTACACACACACACACTCACTAGGTGAGTACACACACACACACACACTAGGTGAGTACACACACACACACTCACTAGGTGAGTACACACACACACACACACACACTAGGTGAGTACACACACACACACTCACTAGGTGAGTACACACACACACACACACTAGGTGAGTACACACACACACACAGCTCATGGAGCAGGGAGAGTGACCCAGTAGCGGCCAGTGAAGAGGCGGGGCCAGAAGCTATGACTCGACCCCTGCAACCACAACTAGGTGAGTACACACACACACACATATACAATGACTGTCCACATCAGACACCAGCAAAGAAACGTCAGAAAATCAACAATTACTTAGTTACAAGAGGTGGATCACGAGGAAGGACCTGTGTTGTATCCTGGGGCGGGTGGAGATAAGGTGGTGTTTCCCTGGCACCTGCTGTCTCTCTTCACCTACCAATAAATACGTACCTGGGTGTTAGCTGAGTGTTGTGGGTGGCATCCTGGGGGTGGGGGTAGTATACCTTAGTGCTGGGCTTGTAGATGATCTGAGGTTATTCCCACTGCTTACTTACCCCTCCCACCTACACCCACTAGTTACTAACCCACCTACTCCCACCGGTTACTAACACCTCCCATTTTGTTCCTCATCCTCATATCTGACATAGACAGAGATGTAAGCCATAGCTCAGTGTCTTCCTTTGCGGATGACACCCAGATTGCCATGACAGTGACCACCATTGAAGACACTGTAAGACTCCAAGCAGACTTCAACCAAATCTTCAAATGGGCCACTCAAAACAATGTGAAGTTCTATGAACAGAAATTTCAACTATTCAGATATGGAAAACTTGAGGAAATTAAAAATGTATCAGGGTATTCAACAAATTCTAACCATGCAATAGAGTGAAAAAGTAATGTGAAGGACATGGGAGTGATAATGTCAGAAGATCTCACCTTCAAAGACCACAACAATGTATCTACCGCATCTGCTAGGAAAATGATAGGATGGATAATGAGAAACTTCAAAACTAGGGATGCTAAGCCCATGATGACACTCTTCAAATCGCTTGTTCTCTCTAGGCTGGAATACTGCTGTACACTAACTGCCCCCTTCAAGGTTGGCGACATTGCTGACCTGGAGAGTGTACAAAGAACTTTCACGGCACACATAAGTACGATAAGGCACCTAAATTACTGGGAACGGTTGAAGTACCTTGATTTGTATTCCCTGGAACGCAGGCGAGAGATATACATGAAAATATACACTTGGAAAATCTTAAGAGGGATTGGTACCAAACTTGAACACGAAAATCAATCCATATGAAAGCAAAAGATTCGGCAGGAGATGCAACATTCCCTCAATGAAAAGCAGGGGCGCCACGAGTACACCGAGATACAACACAATAAGTGTCAGGGGCCCAAAACTGTTCAACTGCCTCCCAGTACACATAAGGGGGATTACCAATAGACTTCTGGCTGTCTTCAAGAAGGCACTGGACGGGCACCTAAAGTCAGTACCTGACCAGCCAGGCTGTGGTTCGTACGTCAGTTTGCGTGCGGCCAGCAATAACAGCCTGGTTGATCAGACCCTGATCCACCACGAGGCCTGGTCTCAGACCGAGCCGCGGGGGCGTTGACCCCTGAAACCCTCTCCGGGTATATTCCAGGTATACCTACACCCACTGGTTACTAACCCCTCCCACCTGCACCCACTGGTTACTAACCCCTCCCATCTGCACCCACTGGTTACTAACCCCTCCCACCTGCACCCACTGGTTACTAACCCCTCCCACCTGCACCCACTGGTTACTAACCCCTCCCACCTGCACCCACTGGTTACTATCCCCTCCCACCTACACTCACTGATTACTAACCAACCTACACTCCCACCTGCACCCACTGGCAGACCTTGACAGTATGAACTCTGTGTGTTTGTCCCTGGAGGCTGTGGTAGTGGCGCTGAGCACTCCACAACCTTCTCAACGTATCTCACAACCATGAGGGCCTGAGTTTGATTCCCGGGCGGGCGAGATGTATACGCTTGTCTTCTTTCCTGTGATAGTACTAGCAGCAGTGGTAGCAGCAGTGGTAGCAGCAGTGGTAGCAGCAGTGGTAGTAGTAGTAGCAGTGGTAGCAGCAGTGGTAGTAGTAGTAGCAGTGGTAGCAGCAGTGGTAGTAGTAGTAGCAGTGGTAGCAGCAGTGGTAGTAGTAGTAGCAGTGGTAGTAGTAGTACCAGTGGTAGCAGCAGTGGTAGCAGCAGTGGTAGTAGCAGTGGTAGTAGCAGTGGTAGCAGCAGTGGTAGCAGCAGTGGTAGCAGCAGTGGTAGCAGCAGTGGTAGTAGCAGTGGTAGCAGCAGTGGTAGTAGTAGTAGCAGTGGTAGCAGCAGTGGTAGTAGTAGTACCAGTGGTAGTAGCAGTGGTAGTAGTAGTAGCAGTGGTAGCAGCAGTGGTAGCAGCAGTGGTAGCAGCAGTGGTAGCAGCAGTGGTAGCAGCAGTGGTAGCAGCAGTGGTAGTAGTAGTACCAGTGGTAGTAGCAGTGGTAGTAGTAGTAGCAGTGGTAGCAGCAGTGGTAGCAGCAGTGGTAGCAGCAGTGGTAGCAGCAGTGGTAGTAGTAGTAGCAGTGGTAGCAGCAGTGGTAGCAGCAGTGGTAGCAGCAGTGGTAGCAGCAGTGGTAGTAGTAGTAGCAGTGGTAGTAGTAGTAGCAGTGGTAGCAGCAGTGGTAGTAGCAGTGGTAGTAGTAGTAGCAGTGGTAGCAGCAGTGGTAGTAGTAGTACCAGTGGTAGCAGCAGTGGTAGCAGCAGTGGTAGCAGCAGTGGTAGTAGTAGTAGCAGTGGTAGCAGCAGTGGTAGCAGCAGTGGTAGCAGCAGTGGTAGTAGTAGTAGCAGTGGTAGCAGCAGTGGTAGCAGCAGTGGTAGCAGCAGTGGTAGTAGTAGTAGCAGCAGTGGTAGCAGCAGTGGTAGCAGCAGCAGTGGTAGTAGTAGTAGCAGCAGTGGTAGCAGCAGTGGTAGTAGTGGTAGTAGTAGTGGTGGTAGCAGCAGTGGTAGCAGCAGTGGTAGCAGCAGTGGTAGTAGCAGTGGTAGCAGCAGTGGTAGTAGTAGTACCAGTGGTAGCAGCAGTGGTAGTAGTAGTAGCAGTGGTAGCAGCAGTGGTAGCAGCAGTGGTAGCAGCAGTGGTAGCAGCAGTGGTAGTAGTAGTACCAGTGGTAGCAGCAGTGGTAGCAGCAGTGGTAGCAGCAGTGGTAGTAGCAGTGGTAGCAGCAGTGGTAGTAGTAGTACCAGTGGTAGCAGCAGTGGTAGCAGCAGTGGTAGCAGCAGTGGTAGCAGCAGTGGTAGCAGCAGTGGTAGCAGCAGTGGTAGTAGCAGTGGTAGCAGCAGTGGTAGCAGCAGTGGTAGTAGTAGTACCAGTGGTAGCAGCAGTGGTAGCAGCAGTGGTAGCAGCAGTGGTAGCAGCAGTGGTAGCAGCAGTGGTAGTAGCAGTGGTAGCAGCAGTGGTAGTAGTAGTACCAGTGGTAGCAGCAGTGGTAGTAGTAGTAGCAGTGGTAGTAGCAGTGGTAGCAGCAGTGGTAGTAGTAGTAGCAGTGGTAGCAGCAGTGGTAGCAGCAGTGGTAGCAGCAGTGGTAGCAGCAGTGGTAGCAGCAGTGGTAGCAGCAGTGGTAGCAGCAGTGGTAGCAGCAGTGGTAGTAGTAGTAGCAGTGGTAGCAGCAGTGGTAGCAGCAGTGGTAGCAGCAGTGGTAGTAGTAGTAGCAGCAGTGGTAGCAGCAGTGGTAGTAGTGGTAGTAGTAGTGGTGGTAGCAGCAGTGGTAGTAGTAGCAGCAGCAGCAGCAGCAGTAGCAGCAGCAGCAGCAGCAGCAGTAGCAGCAGCAGCAGCAGCAGTAGCGTAGCAGCAGCAGCAGGCGGTGAGTAGTAGCAGCAGCGGTAGTGGCAGCAGCGCAGCGCAGCAGCAGTAGCAGCAGCAGCAGTGCAGCAGCAGCAGCAGCGGCAGCAGTGGCAACAGCAGCAGCAGTGTAGCAGCAGCAGCAGCAGCAGCAGCAGTAGCACGGCAGCAGCAGCGGAGCAGCAGTGTGCAGCAGCAGTAGAGCAGCAGCAGCGCGTAGGAGCAGCAGCAGCAGCAGCAGCAGCAGCAGCAGCAGTAGCAGTAGCAGCAGTAGCGTGGCAAGCAGACAGGGTAGCACAGCAGCAGCAGTGGCAGCAGCAGCAGGTAGTATGGCAGCGTAGTAAGCAGCAAGCAGCAGCAGCGCAGTGGCAGCAGCAGATAGCAGCAGCAGTGGCACAGCAGCAGCAGTAGCAGCAGCAGTAGCAGCAGCAACAGCAGCAGTAGCAGCAGCAGCAGTGCAGCAGCAGTAGCAACACAGCAGTAGTAGCAGCAGCAGCAGCAGCACAGCAGTAGCAGCAGCAGCGAGCAGCGCAGTAGTGCAAGCAGCAGTGCAGCAGCAGCAGGCAGTAGCAAGAGCAGCAGCGTAGGTAGCAGCAGCAGCGTAGCAGCACGCAGCAGTAGTAGCAGCAGCAGCAGCAGCAGCAGACGGAGCAGCAGCATGGCAGCAGCAGCAGCAGTAGCAGCACAGCAGCAGCAGCAGCAGCAGCAGTAGCAGCAGCAGCAGCAACAGCAGCAGTGGTAGCAGCAGCAGTAGCAGCAGCAGCAGCAGCAGTGGAACAGCAGCAGCAGTAGCGAGTGGCAGCAGCAGCAGCAGCGGCAGCAGCAGCAGCAGGCAGCAGCAGCGTCGGCAAGCAGCGGCAGCGGCAGTAGTAGCAGCAGCGGTAGCAGCAGCAGCAGCGCGCAGTGGTAGCAGCGCAGGTAGCGGCAGCGGTAGCAGCAGCAGCGGCAGCGCAGCAGCAGTGATAGCAGCAGCAGCAGCAGCGCGCAGTAGCAGCGTAGCAGCAGCAGCAGCGAGCAGTGTAGCAGCAGCAGTAGCAGCAGCAGCGGCAGCACGGCAGGTAGTAGCAGCAGCAGTGGCAGCAGCAGTAGCAGCAGCAGAGCAGCAGCAGCAGCAGCAGCAGCAGTAGCAGCAGCAGCAGGCAGCAGCAGCAGCAGCGACAGCAGCAGTGAAGCGGCAGCAGCAGCAGCAGCAGCGCAGCAGCAGTAGCAGCAGCGCAGCGGCGGCGTGGTAGGCAGCAGTAGCAGCAGCAGCGGCAGCGTGGCAGCAGCAGCAGTGGTAGTGAGCGGCAGCAGGTGCAGCAGCGGCAGCAGCAGTAGTAGCAGCAGCAGTAGCAGTAAGGCAGCAGCAGCAGTAGTAGTAGCAGCAGCAGTAGCAGCAGCAGCGGTAGTAGTAGCAGCAGCAGTAGTAGCAGCAGCAGCAGCAGCAGCAGCAGCAGCAGCAGTAGCAGCAGCAGCAGCAGTAGCAGCAGCAGCAGTAGTAGCAGCAGCAGCTGCTGGGTGAGGCAGATGCCCTGACGGGAAATATCTTCAATAATCTTTGTTATATTATCACACAGGGCTTCAGCTGCTTCCCTCAGCATCCACGTGTTATCACACAGGGCTTCAGCTGCTTCCCTCAGCATCCACGTGTTATCACACAGGGCTTCAGCTGCTTCCCTCAGCATCCACTGTTAATCACACAGGGCTTCAGCTGCTTCCCTCAGCATCCACGTGTTATCACACAGGGCTTCAGCTGCTTCCCTCAGCATCCACGTGTTATCACACAGGGCTTCAGCTGCTTCCCTCAACATCCACGTGTTATGTTATCACACAGGGCTTCAGCTGCTTCCCTCAGCATCCACGTGTTATCACACAGGGCTTCAGCTGCTTCCCTCAGCATCCACGTGTTATCACACAGGGCTTCAGCTGCTTCCCTCAGCATCCACGTGTTATCACACAGGGCTTCAGCTGCTTCCCTCAGCATCCACGTGTTATCACACAGGGCTTCAGCTGCTTCCCTCAACATCCAGTGTTATCACACAGGGCTTCAGCTGCTTCCCTCAGCATCCACGTGTTATCACACAGGGCTTCAGCTGCTTCCTCAGCATCCACGTGTTATCACACAGGGCTTCAGCTGCTTCCCTCAGCATCCACGTGTTATCACACAGGGCTTCAGCTGCTTCCTCAGCATCCACGTGTTATCACACAGGGCTTCAGCTGCTTCCTCAGCATCCACGTGTTATCACACAGGGCTTCAGCTGCTTCCCTCAGCATCCACGTGTTATCACACAGGGCTTCAGCTGCTTCCCTCAGCATCCACGTGTTATGTTATCACACAGGGCTTCAGCTGCTTCCTCAGCATCCACGTGTTATGTTATCACACAGGGCTTCAGCTGCTTCCCTCAGCATCCACGTGTTATGTTATCACACAGGGCTTCAGCTGCTTCCTCAGCATCCACGTGTTATCACACAGGGCTTCAGCTACTTCCTCAGCATCCACGTGTTATGTTATCACACAGGGCTTCAGCTGCTTCCTCAGCATCCACGTGTTATATTATCACACAGGGTTTCAGCTGCTTCCTCAGCATCCACGTGTTACGTTATCACACAGGGTTTCAGCTGCTTCCCAGCATCCACGTCTTATATTATCACACAGGGTTTCAGCTGCTTCCTCAGCATCCACGTGTTACGTTATCACACAGGGCTTCAGCTGCTTCCCTCAGCATCCACGTGTTACGTTATCACACAGGGCTTCAGCTGCTTCCCTCAGCATCCACGTGTTACGTTATCACACAGGGCTTCAGCTGCTTCCCTCAGCATCCACGTGTTATCACACAGGGCTTCAGCTGCTTCCCTCAGCATCCACGTGTTATCACACAGGGCTTCAGCTGCTTCCCTCAGCATCCACGTGTTATCACACAGGGCTTCAGCTGCTTCCCTCAGCATCCACGTGTTATGTTATCACACAGGGCTTCAGCTGCTTCCTCAGCATCCACGTGTTATCACACAGGGCTTCAGCTGCTTCCTCAGCATCCACGTGTTATGTTATCACACAGGGCTTCAGCTGCTTCCCTCAGCATCCATGTGTTATGTTATCACACAGGGCTTCAGCTGCTTCCTCAGCATCCACGTGTTATGTTATCACACAGGGCTTCAGCTGCTTCCCTCAGCATCCACGTGTTATGTTATCACACAGGGCTTCAGCTGCTTCCTCAGCATCCACGTGTTATCACACAGGGCTTCAGCTACTTCCCTCAGCATCCACGTGTTATCACACAGGGCTTCAGCTACTTCCCTCAGCATCCACGTGTTATGTTATCACACAGGGCTTCAGCTGCTTCCCTCAGCATCCACGTGTTATATTATCACACAGGGTTTCAGCTGCTTCCCTCAGCATCCACGTGTTACGTTATCACACAGGGTTTCAGCTGCTTCCCTCAGCATCCACGTCTTATATTATCACACAGGGTTTCAGCTGCTTCCCTCAGCATCCACGTGTTACGTTATCACACAGGGCTTCAGCTGCTTCCCTCAGCATCCACGTGTTACGTTATCACACAGGGCTTCAGCTGCTTCCCTCAGCATCCACGTGTTACGTTATCACACAGGGCTTCAGCTGCTTCCCTCAGCATCCACGTGTTATCACACAGGGCTTCAGCTGCTTCCCTCAGCATCCACGTGTTATCACACAGGGCTTCAGCTGCTTCCCTCAGCATCCACGTGTTATCACACAGGGCTTCAGCTGCTTCCCTCAGCATCCACGTGTTATGTTATCACACAGGGCTTCAGCTGCTTCCCTCAGCATCCACGTGTTATCACACAGGGCTTCAGCTGCTTCCCTCAGCATCCACGTGTTATGTTATCACACAGGGCTTCAGCTGCTTCCCTCAGCATCCACGTGTTATGTTATCACACAGGGCTTCAGCTGCTTCCCTCAGCATCCACGTGTTATGTTATCACACAGGGCTTCAGCTGCTTCCCTCAGCATCCACGTGTTATGTTATCACACAGGGCTTCAGCTGCTTCCCTCAGCATCCACGTGTTATCACACAGGGCTTCAGCTACTTCCCTCAGCATCCACGTGTTATGTTATCACACAGGGCTTCAGCTGCTTCCCTCAGCATCCACGTGTTATATTATCACACAGGGTTTCAGCTGCTTCCCTCAGCATCCACGTGTTACGTTATCACACAGGGTTTCAGCTGCTTCCCTCAGCATCCACGTGTTATATTATCACACAGGGTTTCAGCTGCTTCCCTCAGCATCCACGTGTTACGTTATCACACAGGGCTTCAGCTGCTTCCCTCAGCATCCACGTGTTACGTTATCACACAGGGCTTCAGCTGCTTCCCTCAGCATCCACGTGTTACGTTATCACACAGGGCTTCAGCTGCTTCCCTCAGCATCCACGTGTTACGTTATCACACAGGGCTTCAGCTGCTTCCCTCAGCATCCACGTGTTCTCTGCTCCCATTGTGTTTCTTACTCCTAGCTCCTTTATAACTCTCTCATATACATTAGCGTATAAGTATATAAATTATACGGATGTTAAACCTCGTTTAATGTGATGAGATGGATGTGTTTATAAATGTTAGTAGGAGTATATATATTATATTTAATAATATATATTAGGGTGTAATAAGTATGTAAATTAGGTTATATCATATTGTGGTGTGTATGTGTGTGTACTTACCTATTTGTGGTTGCAGGGGTCAAGTCACGGCTCCTATCCCCGCCTCTCTCTCCCCTTGCTCCATGAGCTTTATCGTATCTTTTCTTAAAGCTATGTATGGATCCTGTCTTCACTACATCAATTTCCAGATTGTTCAACTTCCTGACAACTCTATGGCTGAAGAAATACTTCCTAACAACCCTGTGACTCATCTGAATTTCCAGCTTCCAGTTGTGACCCCTTATTGATGTGTCCCATCTCTGAAACATCCTGTCCCTATCTACCTTTTCATTTCCTTCAAGTACTTTATATGTCGTTATCATATCTTCCCTATCCCTCCTGCCCTCCAGTGTCGTTGAGTTCCCTTAACCTCTCCTCGTAGGACATACCCCTTAGCTCCGGGACTAGCCTTGTTGCAAACCTTTGCATTTTCTCTAATCTTTTAACGTGCTTGTCCAGGTGTGGGTTCCATACTGGTGCTGCACACTCCAATATGGGCCTTAAGTACAGAGTCTTGAACGATTCCTTACTGAGGTACCGGAACGCGTTTGAGAGACGCCCGTATGCTGCAGCAGTAGTATTTGGTTGATGTGCGCCTCAGGAGATGTACTCAGTGTTATACTCACCCCAAGAACCTTTTTCTTGAGTGAGGTTTGCCGTTTTTGGCCCCTTAGCCTGTTCTTTGTCTACTGTCTTCTTTTCCCTTTCTCAGTCTTCAGGGCTTAGCACTTGGTGGGGTTAAACTCCAGGAGCCAGTTGTTGGACCAGGTCTGCAACCTTTTCAGATCCCTTTGTAGTTCTGCCTGATCTGCATCCACTTGAATTCTCAGCATTAGCTTCACATCGTCTGCAAACAGGGACACCTCTGAATCTAACCTTCCGTCCGTCCGTGTGTGTTTGTGTGGTTGTGGTGGTGGCGGTGTGTGGTAGTGGTTGCGGTGGTGGTAATGGTTGTTGTGGTGGTTGTGGTAGAAGTATTGGTGTTGGTGGTAGTAGTGATGGTCGTAGTAGTGGTGGTGGTAGTAGTGGTGGTGCTGCTGGTAGTTATGATGATACTTGTTTGTTGTTGTGTCGGCAGTTCTTTTGCTCTGCCTTAAAAAACTGATCCACCAAATATAATTCTCAGTAACACAACCCAGCAGGAAAAAGAAAACGGCTCAAGCCCTCGTAACCCTTATAAACCAACAATAACAACGAGAGAGAGAGAGATATGATGTAGATAACAGCTCTTAGCATGTAAATAAAGTTAGGGACCTTAACATAACCTTGTAAAACCCTGTGTAAAAGAGAGGGAGAGAGAACTTCAGCACTTATGTTGGAGTGCAGGAAACGTGTTGTTCCAGGGAGTGTCTCAGGGAGGGAGTTTAACCTTGGGGTCCACCTGACTTAAGGGCTTCTGTACTGGCCTTGATAGAGTGTTGACGTCTCGCTCTACCTCTGCCTGGAGCATCACTGACGATATTTTCCCTATATTATAATTTTTTTTCTTTACCCCAAGACGTGTATACTGATCACCAATCCTCTGGGTAATTGTTTGGGGCGCTGCATGTCAGAACTTTCTAGGCCTAGGGAAAACCTGTTGTTGTTGACTCACTTGGATTTTGGTTTTGACTCGGATTGTGTTACTGATTCACTTGAATTTTTTTTGTTATTGGACTCAATAATAATAATCTTTATTTCTCCAAGTACATGATACAACGTATACAAACCATAGCTTACATCAGTGACATACTAAATATAAAGCCCCTGGTTATGCATAGTATTTTGAGCAAATTAGGCCATTTTTCTCCCCAGGATGCAACCCACACCAGTCAACTAATACCCAGGTACCTATTTTACTGATGGGTGAACAGGGACAACAGGTATAAGGAAACACGTCTTAATGTTTCCACCCGTACCAAGGATCGACCTCCGAACCTCAGTGTGTGAGCTGAGTGCGCTACCAACCCAGCCACGGGACACCTAGGATTTTGAGTTGGTGTCTGTCACTGCCGGGGTGTATGCAAGGGGGTCCACCTGACCTACATGGGGACATTTTGTTCCAGTTTCTCCTTTAGGAGGAAACCTTGTTTTTTCTATAATTCTCGCCCACACTTGAGAAATATATTTTTCCCGGACTCAGGGCAGAGATCAGTAAGACATAACCTTCGGTGGCCCTTAACAACCACAAGAACTAACAACTACACCAAGAGAGAGGAAAAGAGAGAGAGAAACACTTATCCTTCGGTGGCCCTTAACAACCACAAGAACTAACAACTACACCAAGAGAGAGAGAGAGAAAGAGAGAGAGAAACACTTATCATCAATTCTGACAGCCACAATTATACACGGGCTTGGTAAACACTCAACTTTTATTAGAAGATAAACATATGTGACATATCTAACTGCAGCTGTAAAGAGCATGACCAAGGCAACAAGCATCGCCTTGTCTAAGCACTACGTATATAATCTTCTTCTTCTTAGTAAGTAAGTTTATTTAGGTATAGGTACACATAAGTACAATTATCATACAAAGTAACATGTGTAAATTACCTATGATAACCCCCAAAAAGAGTCAAAATGATTGATTTCTACTGGGGTGCTTGATAGTTTACAGGGCCTCTGACTGCTTACACCGTATCGAGCCCTGCCTCCCGGTGTCGTCCGTAACTCTTGTCAGGACTCATAAGTCATAAGCCGTCGTAAACTTTAAAAAGCAACAGTAACAATTCTTCTCTACACACAGGCAGAATTTTCTCAGCTCTTACAGGAGCTCTCAAAGCTATTTCTTGTGAGGGTGTCTTGATGCTGGTGGAGGAACCCTCCAGCTTACCTGGAATCTGATTTCCCTCCATTCAGGATCTGAATGTCGCAATGAAAGTATGTAATAGCAAAGAAAAGATACAGGATATAGAATAAGCTTTTTATTAAACCAACGTTTTGCTATGTGTAGAGCTTTGTCAAGTCACGTTTCGCTCTGTGTAGAGCTTTATCGAGTCATATTGCGCACCGCACAGTGGTTCATTAACTCAATTTTCGCACTGTGTAGAGCTTTAGTTATATTCCGTCTGACGTGGAGCAGCATCTAACCATGATAAATCCCTACACTGAGAGAAACATTGTCACAATGAAGCCTCGTTTCGCAATCTGTGTGTTCTTCACCACCTCTCATCTCGCACTCGCTGGAGGACCCCTTACTGTCCTGGTGAATTTAATAATGGACGCACAGACCATAACACCAGTGTATCTCCGGCTCACGCTCGTCTTACTTATATCTTCCATCTGCATTATGTGTTTATATAATTGGTGGGGTATTTTACTCATCACGAAAATATGTGTGGTGACGCGGGTGTTAGTCATGTAACCGCTCACACACAGTGGAGGTGTTGCTCACTTGACCCGGACTATTTTCTGACTTATCAGTGGGAAAGCAGGCGATGTTTCGATCCGTCTTGGGTCATTATCAAATATAGGATGGTGCTGAAGGATCACAGTGGGAATAAGATAGTCCTCGAGATGCACTGACCTTATCTTGGGTGGCTAACCCTCCGGGGATAAAAATCCGAACAAAATCTTCTTATTGATGACTAAAATTCTGAGGTGTAATGAACAATGTCAGATTTTCATTAAATTCATAAATAGAAAAAAAATCACGAAATCTGAGAAGCTGTATATTCGAACTTCCCAATGATTTTTTTTGAACACATCGACCATCTCCCACCAAGGCAGGGTGACCCGAAAAAAAATACTTTCATCATCATTCACTCCATCACTGTCATGCCAGAGGCGCGCCGATACTACAGTTTAAAAACTGCCGCATTAACACCCCTCCTTCAGAGTGCAGGTACTGTACTTCCCACCTCCAGGACTCAAGTCCGGCTGCCCGGTTTCCCTGAATCCCTTCATAAATGTTACCTTGTTCGCACTGCAACAGCACATCAAATCATAAAAAACCACTTGCCTCCATTCAGCATTGTGCTGCTAGATATACAGTGGGAACAAAGGTAGCTATGGTACCCCGTCACATTCCATCAGGCATGATGAGCCTCGTACAAGGGTGCTTATATCTGGAAGATATACCCGGTTTACCTTGACCTTCGTCTGTGTTATAACTAGATATCATACCTGGAGTATACCTCGAGAAGGTTTCGGGGGTCAATGCCCCCGCGGCCCGGTCTGTGACCAAGCCTCGCGGTGGATCAGGGCCTGATCAATCAGGCTGTTACTC
This sequence comes from Cherax destructor, assembly GCA_009830355.1. Classification (NCBI taxonomy): domain Eukaryota; kingdom Metazoa; phylum Arthropoda; class Malacostraca; order Decapoda; family Parastacidae; genus Cherax; species Cherax destructor. Next base: position 29,524 of record WNWK01005102.1, on the reverse strand, counting down.
CTGGCTGTGCTGAATGATTTTCTGTCTAGATCAACACCTTCCAATGGAAATAAGTCACCTTGTCTGACATTTTTGGGTTATTCTAAGTAATTTACACATATTTTACAAACTATGGTAAGTTGCGTAACTATGTTTATGTATCTCAATAACCTTGCTTGCACCTCTCTATATCAGGTGGAACTTTCGTGTTCTGTGGGAAGTTCTAGTTCCCTTCCTGTTTGATTTATGTATATATAAGTTCACAATTATTGCAGGGAATTTGGTAGGCTTGAGATAAGATTTTGTTGGGATTTTTAACCTCGGAGGGTTAGCCACCCAGGATAACCCAAGAAAGTCAATGTGTCATCGAGGACTGTCTGTCTTATTCCCATTGGGAATAAGACAGACAGTCTTATTCCCGCTAGCGGGAGATTCGTCTGTAAAAACTTGCATTTGTGGACACAGTGGTGCCTATGCTAACCTTCCTATGGTGTAGAAATATACCTAGTTGGATGAATCTTATTGAAGCTAGCTGGCCCAGTGGCTTACGCGACGGTCTGGAGTTTTGAGACTCTCTGACCGCGGGTTCGAACCCCACCCGTGGTATGGTTTGTTTGCAATCGTGTCATTACGATTTGGTGATTGTCTTGTGCTCGGTCTTTATTTCCTCCAGGCTTCCACAGAGGAGCAACTAGAACTTGTCCTCACTATTATACTGTTGTCAACAACTGGAAGACTTGATTCATATCACCACGGACACAACCCGCATAGTAATTCTAGTATCATCAGCGAGGGTTGAAGCAGTTACTGCTTGATGTTTTTGTATATGTCGGATATAAGAACGAGTGACAGCCTCTGACTTCACTGTTCACTGCTACTCCCTGTGTTTCACTGTGACAGTCTCTGACTTCACTGTTCACTGCTACTCCCTGTGTTTCACTGTGACAGCCTCTGACTTCACTGTTCACTGCTACTCCCTGTGTTTCACTGTGACAGTCTCTGACTTCACTGTTCACTGCTACTACCTGTGTTTCACTGTGGCAGTCTCTGACTTCACTGTTCACTGCTACTACCTGTGTTTCACTGTGGCAGTCTCTGACTTCACTGTTCACTGCTACTCCCTGTTTCACTGTGACAGTCTCTGACTTCACTGTTCACTGCTACTCCCTGTGTTTCACTGTGACAGTCTCTGACTTCACTGTTCACTGCTACTCCTGTGTTTCACTGTGACAGTCTCTGACTTCACTGTTCACTGCTACTCCCTGTGTTTCACTGTGACAGTCTCTGACTTCACTGTTCACTGCTACTCCCTGTGTTTCACTGTGACAGTCTCTGACTTCACTGTTCACTGCTACTCCCTGTGTTTCACTGTGACAGTCTCTGACTTCACTGTTCACTGTTCACTGCACTCCTGTGTTTCACTGTGACAGTCTCTGACTTCACTGTTCACTGCTACTCCTGTGTTTCACTGTGACAGTCTCTGACTTCACTGTTCACTGCTACTTCCTGTGTTTCACTGTGGCAGTCTCTGACTTCACTGTTCACTGCTACTCCCTGTGTTTCACTGTGACAGTCTCTGACTTCACTGTTCACTGCTACTCCCTGTGTTTCACTGTGACAGTCTCTGACTTCACTGTTCACTGCTACTCCCTGTGTTTCACTGTGGCAGTCTCTGACTTCACTGTTCACTGCTACTCCCTGTTTCACTGTGACAGTCTCTGACTTCACTGTTCACTGCTACTCCCTGTGTTTCACTGTGACAGTCTCTGACTTCACTGTTCACTGCTACTCCCTGTGTTTCACTGTGACAGTCTCTGACTTCACTGTTCACTGCTACTCCCTGTGTTTCACTGTGACAGTCTCTGACTTCACTGTTCACTGCTACTCCCTGTGTTTCACTGTGACAGTCTCTGACTTCACTGTTCACTGCTACTCCCTGTGTTTCACTGTGACAGCCTCTGACTTCACTGTTCACTGCTACTCCCTGTGTTTCACTGTGACAGTCTCTGACTTCACTGTTCACTGCTACTCCCTGTGTTTCACTGTGACAGTCTCTGACTTCACTGTTCACTGCTACTCCCTGTGTTTCACTGTGACAGTCTCTGACTTCACTGTTCACTGCTACTCCCTGTGTTTCACTGTGACAGTCTCTGACTTCACTGTTCACTGCTACTTCCTGTGTTTCACTGTGGCAGTCTCTGACTTCACTGTTCACTGCTACTCCCTGTGTTTCACTGTGACAGTCTCTGACTTCACTGTTCACTGCTACTCCTGTGTTTCACTGTGACAGTCTCTGACTTCACTGTTCACTGCTACTCCCTGTGTTTCACTGTGGCAGTCTCTGACTTCACTGTTCACTGCTACTCCCTGTTTCACTGTGACAGTCTCTGACTTCACTGTTCACTGCTACTCCCTGTGTTTCACTGTGACAGTCTCTGACTTCACTGTTCACTGCTACTCCCTGTGTTTCACTGTGACAGTCTCTGACTTCACTGTTCACTGCTACTCTCTGTGTTTCACTGTGACAGTCTCTGACTTCACTGTTCACTGCTACTCCCTGTGTTTCACTGTGACAGTCTCTGACTTCACTGTTCACTGCTACTCCCTGTGTTTCACTGTGGCAGTCTCTGACTTCACTGTTCACTGCTACTCCCTGTGTTTCACTGTGACAGTCTCTGACTTCACTGTTCACTGCTACTCCCTGTGTTTCACTGTGACAGTCTCTGACTTCACTGTTCACTGCTACTCCTGTGTTTCACTGTGGCAGTCTCTGTTTTCACTGTTCACTGCTACTCCTGTGTTTCACTGTGACAGTCTCTGACTTCACTGTTCACTGCTACTCCTGTGTTTCACTGTGGCAGTCTCTGACTTCACTGTTCCTGCTACTCCCTGTGTTTCACTGTGACAGTCTCTGACTTCACTGTTCACTGCTACTCCTGTTTCACTGTGACAGTCTCTGACTTCACTGTTCACTGCTACACCTGTGTTTCACTGTGAAGTCTCTGACTTCACTGTTCACTGCTACTCCCTGTGTTTCACTGTGACAGCCTGACTTCACTGTTCACTGCTACTCCCTGTGTTTCACTGTGACAGTCTCTGACTTCACTGTTCACTGCTACTCCTGTGTTTCACTGTGACAGTCTCTGACTTCACTGTTCACTGCTACTCCCTGTGTTTCACTGTGACAGCCTCTGACTTCACTGTTCACTGCTACTCCCTGTGTTTCACTGTGACAGTCTCTGACTTCACTGTTCACTGCTACTCCCTGTGTTTCACTGTGACAGCCTCTGACTTCACTGTTCACTGCTACTCCCTGTGTTTCACTGTGACAGTCTCTGACTTCACTGTTCACTGCTACTCCCTGTGTTTCACTGTGACAGCCTCTGACTTCACTGTTCACTGCTACTTCCTGTGTTTCACTGTGACAGCCTCTGACTTCACTGTTCACTGCTACTCCCTGTGTTACACTGTGACAGCCTTTGACTTCACTGTTCACTGCTACTCCCTGTGTTTCACTGTGACAGCCTCTGACTTCACTGTTCACTGCTACTCCCTGTGTTTCACTGTGACAGTCGCTGACTTCACTGTTCACTGCTACTCCCTGTGTTTCACTGTGACAGCCTCTGACTTCACTGTTCACTGCTACTTCCTGTGTTTCACTGTGACAGCCTCTGACTTCACTGTTCACTGCTACTTCCTGTGTTTCACTGTGACAGCCTCTGACTTCACTGTTCACTGCTACTACCTGTGTTTCACTGTGACAGCCTCTGACTTCACTGTTCACTGCTACTCCCTGTGTTTCACTGTGACAGTCTCTGACTTCACTGTTCACTGCTACTCCCTGTGTTTCACTGTGACAGTCTCTGACTTCACTGTTCACTGCTACTACCTGTGTTTCACTGTGACAGTCTCTGACTTCACTGTTCACTGCTACTCCCTGTGTTTCACTGTGGCAGTCTCTGACTTCACTGTTCACTGCTACTCCCTGTGTTTCACTGTGGCAGTCTCTGACTTCACTGTTCACTGCTACTCCCTGTGTTTCACTGTGACAGTCTCTGACTTCACTGTTCACTGCTACTCCCTGTGTTTCACTGTGACAGTCTCTGACTTCACTGTTCACTGCTACTCCCTGTGTTTCACTGTGACAGTCTCTGACTTCACTGTTCACTGCTACTCCCTGTGTTTCACTGTGGCAGTCTCTGACTTCACTGTTCACTGCTACTCCCTGTGTTTCACTGTGGCAGTCTCTGACTTCACTGTTCACTGCTACTCCCTGTGTTTCACTGTGACAGCCTCTGACTTCACTGTTCACTGCTACTACCTGTGTTTCACTATGACAGCCTCTGACTTCACTGTTCACTGCTACTCCCTGTGTTTCACTGTGACAGTCTCTGACTTCACTGTTCACTGCTACTCCCTGTGTTTCACTGTGACAGTCTCTGACTTCACTGTTCACTGCTACTACCTGTGTTTCACTGTGACAGTCTCTGACTTCACTGTTCACTGCTACTCCCTATGTTTCACTGTGGCAGTCTCTGACTTCACTGTTCACTGCTACTCCCTGTGTTTCACTGTGGCAGTCTCTGACTTCACTGTTCACTGCTACTCCCTGTGTTTCACTGTGACAGTCTCTGACTTCACTGTTCACTGCTACTCCCTGTGTTTCACTGTGACAGTCTCTGACTTCACTGTTCACTGCTACTCCCTGTGTTCTATCTGTTAAGAAGGTAAATACCCGTCAGTGATGTTTATATTTGACGGAGGATGTTTAACTTAATTAACATAAGAAAGAAGGAACACTGCAGCAGGCCTACTGGCCCATGCTAGGCAAGTCTAATTCTCCCACCGGTTTAAGCCAATGCCTGGATGATGCTGATGATGATGCTGGTGATGATAATGCAGAAAAAATCGTGAATCATAAACGGAATTCCCGTCGGATATACGTAAACAGAAACGGAGGTTGAGTATCACCCTGCGAGACACCGACTATATCTGTATTTTTCGCTCAACGTCACAAAAACGACGTATGTGGCGGCTAATGCCTCCTAATCTCGAGATAAATTACTCTGAGAGAATCCATCAATTTTTGAACACATGATGAACAACTCTTCTTGTATACTCGTTCAAGAATATAGGTATACACACACACCAGTGAATAGGCGGGGCCAGGAGCTACAACCCGACCCCTGCAACCACAACTAAGTGAGTACGATGGTGAAAGCAGGTACACACACACAATAAAACGCTGATGTTATATACACAGATTTTGCAAAAGCCTTTGACAAGTGTGACCATGGTGTAATAGCACACAAAATGCGTGATAAAGGAATAACAGGAAAAGTTGGTAGATGGATCTATAATTTCCTAACAAGTAGAACACAAAGGGTAGTAGTCAACAGAGTAAAGTCTGAGGCAGCTACTGTGAAAAGCTCTGTTCCACAAGGCACAGTACTCGCTCCCATCCTGTTCCTCATCCTCATATCAGACATTGACAGGGATATAAGCCACAGTGCTGTGTCTTCATTTGCAGATGACACCCGAATCTGTATGACAGTTTCCACCGTTGAAGACACTGCAAGACTCCAAGCAGACATAAACCAAATCTTTAAATGGGCTGCAGAAAACAATATGAAGTTCAATGATGAGAAATTTCAATTACTCAGATATGGAAAACGTGAAGAAATTAAAATCTCATCGGAGTACAAAACTAATTCCAACCACACAATAGAGCGAAAAACTAATGTCAAAGACCTGGGAGTGATCATGTCAGAGGATCTCACCTTCAAGGACCATAACACCGTAGCAATCGCATCTGCTAGAAAAATGACAGAATGGATAATGAGAACCTTCAAAACCAGGGATGCAAAGCCCATGTTGACACTTTACAGATCGCTTGTTCTATCTAGGCTGGAATATTGCTGCACACTAACTGCACCTTTCAAGGCAGGTGAAATTGCTGACCTTGAAAATGTGCAGAGAACCTTCACGGCACGCATAAGTGCGATAAACCACCTCAATTACTGGGAACGCTTGAAGTTCCTAAACCTGTACTCCCTAGAACGCAGGCGGGAGAGATACATTATTATATACACTTGGAAAATCCTAGAGGGATTAGTACCAAACTTGCACACGAGAGTCACTCCCTACGAAAGCAAAAGACTCGGCAGACGATGCAACATCCTCCCACGTTGAGAGACAACACAATAAGTGTCAGGGGCCCAAGACTGTCCAACTGCCTTCCAGCATACATAAGGGGGATTACCAATAGACCCCTGGCTGTCTTCAAGAAGGCACTGGTCAAGCACCTAAAGTCAGTACCTTACCAGCCGGGCTGTGGTTCGTACGTCGGGTTGCATGCAGCCAACAGTAACAGCCTGGTTGATCAGACCCTGATCCACCATGAGGCCTGATCACAGACCGGGCCGCGGGGGCGTTGACCCCCAAAATCCTCTCCAGATATACTCCAGGTAATACTAGTGAAGAGGCGGGGCCAGGAGCTATGAATCGACCCCTGCAACCACAAGTAGGTGAGTACGATAGTGAAAGCAGGTAACCCTGGAGGAAGAGGAGGAGGAAGAAGAGGAGGAATATATTTATAATCAGGATGCTGGCAGAGCAGGTAAGGGCGTGGCAGAGAGAGAGAGAGAGAGAGAGAGAGAGAGAGAGAGAGAGACACCTCAAGTGTGGAATGTATAGTGGGTGTAGGGTGATGTAGAGAGTGTGAGGGAGTGTACAACAGTAACAGCACTAGCAGCGGCAATAATAACAGCAGGATCAACAACAACGGAAAGAGCAGCAACAGTAGCAGCAGCAACAACAGCAGCAACAGCAACAACAGATGCAACATCAACATTATTAGCAACAGCAGTATCACTAGCAACAACAGCCGCATTAGCAACGGTAACAACAACAGCAGCAACAACATCAACGGCAAGAACAGCAGCAACAGTAAAAACAACAGCAGCATTAGTTATAATTAATAATAATAATAATAATAATATTATTATTATTACTATTATTGGGAATCATTGTATCAGTAGGGGTAACTTCTCTCTCTCTCTCTCTCTCTCTCTCTCTCTCTCTCTGCATCACCTGGGAAATGGGAAATAATCAGGTTTAATCCGACGTAACTCCTAAGATCAAGATCCTTTACCAGCATCAAGATACCCTCCTTACATGGATGTTCTCTCTCTCTCTCTCTCTCTCTCTCTCTCTCTCTCTGCATCATCTAGGAAATGGGAAATAATCAGGTTTAATCCGACGTAACTCCTAAGATCAAGATCCTTTACCAGCATCAAGATACCCTCCTTACATGGATGTTGATCAGGTCTAACATAATTCTCTGCAATTGCAACACTTGCAATCTCGTTCCTGCTCAATCATCAACCTCTTCAAGGACCATAACACCGTAGCAATCGCATCTGCTAGAAAAATGACAGGATGGATAATGAGAACCCAACAGCTGGTGTACCACAAGGCTCATTCATGCCTTAGCCCCATACTCTTCAATATCTATGTAAATGACCTCCCGCAACCAGAACATAATGACACCATCATCACCCAATTTGCAGACGACGTGATTCATGTAGTGTCATCCGCCCCCATAACAGGTGCAACAAAATACAGGAGAGTAATAGCGAAAATGAATGAGAAACTACGAAGAACAGCTAACTGGGAGAAAAAGTGGAGAATCACAACCAACCCAGAGAAAGTCCTCATCAGCACCATTGGCTGTCTCCCATCAACCATAAAAGATAAAGGAGGTATATCCATAAGAGGATCACGTGTCGATATCAGAAACCCAAACAAAATCCTGGGATATGAGATCGACAGATTACTTAACTCCACCTCTCACATCTCTAAAAAAGTGAATCTAGCTAAAGCCGCCTCAGCCAACTATTCAGATTCAAAGAAGCCCCCCCCCCACATCAAGAAGCATCTCTACAAGATGATGATCAGACCTCTGTTGGAATATCCTTGCGTACCTCTATCACTAACAACTAAAACCAACAGGCTGCGGCTTCAACGAGTCCAGAACAAAGCTCTCCGCTTTATCACTGGGACCAGATTAAGGGACAGAATCAGAAGTGAAGACCTACATGTACAACAAGAAATCACTGAAATTAATGTAAGGATAGATAAACTAGCGAAAAAACAGCTTTATGACATGCAAGAACTATATGTACCTGATAGAGAACCCCCCCCCCCCAACCAGTAAACACAACCGACTATGTCATCACCACACCTCCCCACCGAACCCAAAAAATGACTCTGCAACAAAGAGTTAGGCGCTATATTCACAATGACAACTACCCACGACCAAGAATCCTGAGTGATCTCCCCGTCGAACCAGAAGAGTGGATACCACCAGTCCCAGTCTATGTTCAACACCATAGATAAATACCCCCCATTTATGGGTGACCTACCGTTTCCAAACTACATCTTACAACTAACATTGTAACACCTACGAACTTCCTATTTTAGGACACCACCTCACTAACTGCTTGACCAGCTCCGGGCTACCATCCATCAACACCGAAAGCCCAGCAACTACCACCTGTTGCACCAGCCTTGCCTGAAAAAAAAAAAAAGTACTACAAATAGTATGCTTTCCTACAACTCAGTGTGATGCTGTGATACAACAGTATACCTGTGTGCAACTGATGGGATAAAGGCATATCCTCCTCTTAAAATTTACTTATGTATAACTCTACATACACACACACTTATTATGTTGCGCCAAAGTGGATAGGCCACTTACCTTTATAACCCTAGCCTCTCCCTCCCCCCTCCCACCTACTTCCCAATTTCCATCCTTACCCATCCTTCTTCCTTCCCCACCTTACCGACGCTCTGGTCAAATCAATCTCTCTCTCTCTCTCTCTCTCTCTCTCTCTCTCTCTCTCTCTCTGCATCATCTGGGAAATGGGAAATAATCAGGTTTAATCCGACGTAACTCCTAAAATCAAGATCCTTTACCAGCATCAAGATACCCTCCTTACATGGATGTTGATCAGGTCTAACATAATTCTCTGCAATAAAAACACTTGCAATCTCGTTCCTGCTCAATCATCAACCTCTTCAAGGACCATAACACCGTAGCAATCGCATCTGCTAGAAAAATGACAGGATGGACAATGAGAACCTTCAAAACCAGGGATGCCAAGCCCATGTTGACACTTTACAGATCGCTTGTTCTATCTAGGCTGGAATATTGCTGCACACTAACTGCACCTTTCAAGGCGGGTGAAATTGCTGACCTTGAAAATGTGCAGAGAACATTCACGGCACGCATAAGTGCGATAAACCACCTCAACTACTGGGAACGCTTGAAGTTCCTAAACCTGTACTCCCTAGAATGCAGGCGGGAGAGATACATTATTATATACACATGGAAAATTCTCGAGGGCTTAGTACCAAATTTGCACACAAAAATCACTCCCTACGAAAGCAAAAGACTCGGCAGGCGATGTAACATCCCCCCAATGAAAAGCAGGGGTGCCACTAGCACGTTGAGGGACAACACAATAAGTGTCAGGGGCCCAAGATTGTTCAACTGCCTCCCAGCATACATCAGGGGGATTACCAACAAACCCCTGGCTGTCTTCAAGCAGGCACTGGACAGGCATCTAAAGTCGGTACCTGACCAGCCAGGCTGTGGTTCGTACGTTGGACTGCGTGCGGCCAGCAGTAACAGCCTGGTCACAGACCGAGCCGCAAGGGCGTTGACCCCTGGAACTCTCTCCAGGTATACTGGTGAGCGGCTCTTGATCCATGCGTTGCATGGTTAGATTAGGTTAGGTTAAGTTAGGCTACATTAGGTTAGGTTAGGCTACATTAGGTTAAGTTAGGTTACATTAGGCTAAGTTATGTTAAGTTAGGCTACATTAGGTTAGGTTACGTTAAGTTAGGCTACATTAGGCTAACTTACGTTAGGTTAGGTTATATTAGGTTAGGTTAAGTTGGGTCTCAGGTTCGTAGAGAAGTGATAACGTCATCTATATTTTCGTCACTGACCAGGTTGTTGTTACTTTTTAGGGGCTACGATGATTTATGCCGTATCAGACATGCATGAGTCGGCTCAGAGAAATCTGGTTTAAAAATTCTCTTTGGACTTGTATACTACCCAGCTTCCCAGTGGACCCGAGAATGGAGGTCCATCATCTTATCTATAGGTGTCACTGTTCATATTTACTCCTGTTTTATCGTCACTAGGAATTCTAATGTCATTGATTTTGGCGAGGTGCTGAGCAGATTTTCTTTGTGTTGTTGGTTTATAGGGTCATTGACAGCTTGCACCGTATCGAATCCTGTCAAATTAAAGTTTGTTGTTGTTGGTTATAGGGCCACTGACAGCTTGCACCATATCGAATCCTGTCAAATTAAAATTTGTTGTTGTTGGTTTATAGGGTTACTGACAGCTTGCACCGTACTAACCCCTGTCAAATTAAAATTTGTTGATCTTAGTTTATAGGGCTACTGACAGCTTGCACCGTATTGAGACCTTGCTGATGTTGAAAATACACATTATACCGCATGTGTTTCTACACATCAACAAACAGCAACAGTCATCAGGGCTATCTTAGAAAGCTGTACATTCAACTGTCACAACTGAAAAATATAATTTTTTCCTACTATAATGCAAGCAACTCTTGTCTGCTGACCTAAATCATACACCCGTGTTGCATAGTGTCATTCTTGTTTTCCTTCGTGCAATATGCAACGTTAACACCAATTGCCAAATCTAATTAGATCTGGCAGGTCGAGGCTAGAGATAATAAAGGAGCCTTAATGAGATGAGAGATGGAATTACCGAGATGTTGTATTTATGAGTGATAATGAGTGGTCTACAGAGTTGTTCTCTCTCTCTCTCTCTCTCTCTCTCTCTCTCTCTCTCTCTCTCTCTCTCTCTCTCTCTCTCTCTCTCTCTCTCTCTCTACTCTGTGTAGAGCTTTATCAAGTCATATTTCACTCTGAGTAGAGTGGTTTTCTGACACATTGACTAGACCCGTGGGAGACGAGAAGAGAGAGGCGAACACTCAGTGCCAGAACTCGATACACACAAACTATCTCTTGGAATGTGATTTACCATGCTTAGCTTCCTGACGGCAATGCGCCAGGAGTCGTTTCAACCATGATGTGTGTCTCACTAAATCCGTAACCTGATGTTCCCGCAAGAGTATCAAAATATCAGAAGGGGTCTTCTTTTAGGTTTCAAAATAATGTTAAGTTAGATTTTGCCTCCTTCCGCCTTTTTTTCAGGGTATTAGGTATGGTTTTTGCCCACAAAGTTGCTGTTTTTTTTCAGTCTGGACAACAGAAACACACTTTTCCCCTCAGAATTAATGTATGGTAAATTTGGTATACGTAGAATTTCATCTTTGACCTGTTATTTACTACTCAGTGATATGATAGTCTACTTACACCTGCTGCCTACGTTCACCTTGCAGTAAATAGGTACCTGAGTGTTGGTGGACTGTTGTTAGTGGCATTATGGGCAGGGCGAGACGTAGGTTCAAGTCTCCTTTCACATGCTGCCCACATTCACCTAGCAGTAAATAGGTACCTGAGTGTTGGTGGATTGTTGTTAGTGGCATCCTGGGCAGGGTGAGACGTAGGGGCAAGTCTCCTTCCACATGCTGCCAACGTTCACCTAGCAGTAAATAGGTACCCAAGTGTTGGTGGACTGTTGTTAGTGGCATCCTGGGCAGGGCGAGACGTAGGGGCAAGTCTCCTTACACATGCTACCTATTAACATATTTACTGGTGGCAGTTGTAATATTAGCATCAGTATGACGAAGTTATACTTTTGCTTTCATATACAACTTCCTTGGACGTGTTTTAATGTCAGTGCTAGACTAGGAACACTGCTAAAATAGGGATAGTGCTAGACTAGGGGCAGTGCTAGACAAGGGTCAGTGCTAGACAAGGGTCAGTGCTAGACTAGGGTCAGTTCACCTAGCAGCAAATAGGTATCTGAGTGGTATCCTGGGTAGGGAGAAACGTATAGGCATGTCCTCCCCATGGTCACATAGCTATAGATACCTGGGTGTTAGTCGACTGTTGTAAGTGGCATCCTGGGGAAGGACATCCATGGAAATAAACCTGACTTGTTTGTATTGCCCACGATTCAAAAACTGTGGATTAGTTGTGAATTATACAAACCACGGTATTGTGAGATAGTTGTGAAATGTTGTAGCCACAGTTTTTGTGGGGTAGTTGTGAATTATTCCAGCCACGGTATAGTGAGATGACTATGAACTGTTTTAGCCACGGTATTGTGGGTTAGCTGTGAATTGTTGCAGCCACGGTATTGTGGATTAGCTGTGAATTGTTACAGCCACGGTATTGTGGGTTAGCTGTGAATTGTTACAGCCACGGTATTGTGGGTTAGCTGTGAATTGTTGCAGCCATGGTATTGTGGGTTAGCTGTGAATTATTGCAGCCACGGTATTGTGGGTTAGCTGTGAATTGTTGCAGTCATGGTATTGTGGGTTAGCTGTGAATTGTTACAGCCATGGTATTGTGGGTTAGCTGTGAATTGCTACAGCCACGGTATTGTGGATTAGCTGTGAATTGTTGCAGCCACGGTATTGTGGGTTAGCTGTGAATTGTTACAGCCACGGTATTGTGGGTTAGCTGTGAATTGTTGCAGCCACGGTATTGTGGGTTAGCTGTGAATTGTTACAGCCATGGTATTGTGGGTTAGCTGTGAATTGTTACAGCCACGGTATTGTGGGTTAGCTGTGAATTGCTACAACCACGGTATTGTGGGTTAGCTGTGAATTGTTACAGCCATGGTATTGTGGGTTAGCTGTGAATTGTTACAGCCACGGTATTGTGGGTTAGCTGTGAATTGTTGCAGTCATGGTATTGTGGGTTAGCTGTGAATTGTTACAGCCACGGTATTGTGGGTTAGCTGTGAATTGTTGCAGTCATGGTATTGTGGGTTAGCTGTGAATTGCTACAGCCACGGTATTGTGGGTTAGCTGTGAATTGTTACAGCCATGGTATTGTGGGTTAGCTGTGAATTGTTACAGCCACGGTATTGTGGGTTAGCTGTGAATTGTTACAGCTATGGTATTGTGGGTTAGCTGTGAATTGTTACAGCCATGGTATTGTGGGTTAGCTGTGTATTGTTGCAGCCATGGTATTGTGGGTTAGCTGTGAATTGTTACAGCCACGGTATTGTGGGTTAGTTGTAAGTTCATTCAGCCATAGCACTGTGGGTTAGTTGTAAGTTCATCCAGCCATAGCACTGTGGGTTAGTTGTAAGTTCATTCAGCCATAGCACTGTGGGTTAGTTGTAAGTTCATCCAGCCATAGCACTGTGGGTTAGTTGTAAGTTCATCCAGCCATAGCACTGTGGGTTAGTTATGGTTTATATTTGTGTTAAAAACGTGTATATTCTCCAACTTCGTAATATTAGCATTGGAACATTAGTGATATTAATATTGGAGTGTGTTGATCAGGTCCCGAGGGCATCAGAGCAGATAGGGGCAACTCCTGGCTGTGTGCCCGACACTTGTGTGTTATGCCTGCAGACTGCCTGCCAGCCTGCACCAGCCTGCACCAGCCTGCTTTCTTGGCTGACCGAATGCATGCTTAGTCTTCTGGTTATCTACTTGTTTGGCTGTCTCTGCTTGCTGGACTGACTGACTATCTGCCTGGCTTGACTGAATGATTGATTGCTTGCCTGGATGTCTGTCTGCTTGCTGGACTGACTGACTATCTGCCTGGCTTGACTGAATGATTGATTGCTTGCTTGGTTATCTGTCTGCTTGGCTATCTGTCTGTTTGCTTGGCTATTTGTTTGCTTGCTTGGCTATCTGTCTGATTGATTTGATGTCTGTCTGTTTGCTTGATTGGCTATCTGTTTGCTGTGCTTTACTGTCTGTCTGTTTGCTTGCTTGGCTGTCTGTCTGTCTTCTTAGTTATGTTTGCTTGCTTGGCTGTCTGTCTGTTTACTTACTTGGCTGTCTCTGCTTGCTTGGCTATCTGCTTTGCTTGGCTGTCTGTCTGTCTGCTTGCTTGGCTGTTTGTCTGTCTGCTTGCTTGGCTGTCTGTCTGTCTGTCTGCTTGCTTGGCTGTCTGTCTGTTGCTTGTCTCTCTGTCTGCCTATTTGTTGGCTGCCTGTCTACTTGCTTAGCTGACTGTCTGACTCAGACATGGATGGTTGGGTGATGGTGGAGGGGTAAATACATGGATGGGTGACCATGGGTAGTGGAGGGTGAAGGTGTAAGGATGATTGAGAGGAGGCCTTGAAGGAGGCACATGCCAGATGGTGTTGGGGAGAGGGGCTCTTGATCCAAGGCTCAGAGGAAAACCTAGCAGTAAATAGGCACCTGGGTGTTAGTCGACTGGTGTGGATTGCATCCAGTTATAAGGGTTGATGTGTGCTTCCGGAGACGTGCTCAGTGTTATACTCACCCCAAGATCTTTCTCCTTGAGTGAAGCTTGCAGTCATTGGCCACCTAGCCTATACTCTGTCTACGGTCTTCTTTGCCCTTCCCCGATCTTCATGACTTTGCATTTAGCGGGGTTAAACTCGAGTAGCCAGTTGCTGGACCAGGTGTCCAGCCTGTTCAGGCCTCTTTGTAGTCCTGCCTGATCCTCATCTGATTTAATTCTCCTCATTAACTTCACATCATCTTCAAACAGGGACACTTCTGAGTCTATCCCGTCCATCATGTCATTCACATATACCAAAAATAGCACTGGTCCTAGGACTGACCCCTGTGGGACCCCGCTCATCACAGGCGCCCACTGTGATACCTGTGTGTGTGTGTGTTTTTGTGTGCTCACCTATATGTGGTTGCAGGGGTCAATTCATAGCTCCTGGCCCTGCCTCTTCATTGGTCGCTACTAGAATAAGATAAGATTTTGTTCGAATTTTTAACCGTAGAAGGTTAGCCACTCAAGATAACTCAAGAAAGTCAGTGCGTCATTGAGGAACTGTCTGTCTTATTTCCATTGTGGTCCTTCAATCTTGCCCCCCAGGATGCCACCCACACCAGTCTACCAACACCTAGGTACCTACTTGCTTACTAGGCGAACGGGTCAGCAGGTGTAAGGAAACACGCCCAATGTTTCCACCCTTGCTGGGGATCGAACCACTGACACTCAGCGTGTAAAACAAGAACGTTGCCTACCAGGCCACGGGTCACTGTTCTCTCTCACTCCTGGCTTCGAGAGTCTTAATGTACCTCTTCTTAAAACTATATATGGATCCTGCCTTTTACTGCTTCACTCTTCAGATCCACCTCCTGATTACTCTAGGGCTGAAAAAATATTTCCTAACATCCCTTGACTTCTAAGTTTTCAACTTCCAACTATACTCTTGTATCCCTGGTTTCCCATCTCTCAAACAATTTGTTCCTATTCACCCTATCAATTTCTCTCAGTATTTTGTATGCTGTTATCATATACCCCCTAGTCGTCCTGTCCTCCAGTGACATCAGGTTGAGTTTTCTTAACCTCTCCTCATAGGACTTGCCCCTTAGCTCTGGGACTAATTTCGTTGCAAACCTCTGAAAACCATGTTGACACTTTTCAGGTAGCTTGTTCTATCTAGGCTGGAATATTGCTGCACACTAACTGCACCTTTCAAGGCAGGTGAAATTGCTGACCTTGAAAATGTGCAGAGAACCTTCACCACACGCATAAGTGCGATAAACCACCTCAATTACTGGGAACGCTTGAAGTTCCTAAACCTGTACTCCCTAGAACGCAGGCGGGAGAGATACGTTATTATATACACTTGGAAAATCCTAGAGGGATTAGTACCAAACTTGCACACAAAAATCACTCCCTAGGAAAGCAAAAGACTCGGCAGGCGATGTAACATCCCCCCAATGAAAAGCAGGGGTGCCACTAGCACGTTGAGAGACAACACAATAAGTGTCAGGGGCCCAAGACTGTTCAACTGCCTCCCAGCATATATCAGGAGGATTACCAACAAACCCCTGGCTGTCTTCAAGCAGGCACTGGACAGACACCTTAAGTCGGTACCTGACCAGCCAGGATGTGGTTCGTATGTTGGACTGCGTGCGGCCAGCAGTAACAGCCTGGTTGATCAGGCTCTTATCCAACATGAGGCCTGGTCACAGACCGGGAAGCAGGGGCGTTGACCCCTGGAACTCTCTCCAGGTATACTTTCTCTAAATTCTTGATATGTTTGACCAGGTGTGGGTTCCATACTGGTGCTGCGTACTCCAGTATGGGCCTGACGTACACGATTTAGTGTCGTGAATGACTCCTTACTTAGATATCTAAAAGCTAATCTTAGATTTGTCAGACACGCATTTTATGCAGCAGCTGTGTGGTTGAGGTGCGCCTCAGGGGATATACTCGGTACAATACTCACCCCAGCTTCCTTCTCCTTGAGTGAGGTTTGCAGCCTTTACCGTCACCCTCGCCGTCTGCTCTCATATTTGCTCTTGTCCAACCTTCATAACTTTGCACTTATCAGACCAGACCTGCAGTCTCTCCAGATCATGTATGTGACCAGACCTGCAGTCTCTCCAGATCATGTATGTGACCAGACCTGCAGTCTCTCCAGATCATGTATGTGACCAGACCTGCAGTCTCTCCAGATCATGTATGTGACCAGACCTGCAGTCTCTCCAGATCATGTATGTGACCAGACCTGCAGTCTCTCCAGATCATGTATGTGACCAGACCTGCAGTCTCTCCAGATCATGTATATGTTGTGCTTGTGTGTATGTATGTATGTGTTGTGCTTGTGTGTATGTATGTATGTGTTGTGCTTGTGTACTCAGCTATTTGGGGTTGCAGGGGTCGAGTCACAGCTCCTGTGTATGTATGTACTCACCTAGTTGTACTCACCTAGTTGTGGTTGCAGGGATCGAGGCACAGCTCCTGTGTATGTATGTGTTTGTATGCATATGTGTATGTTTGTGTGTATTTATGTGTTTGTGTGTATGTATGTGTGTTTGTATGTATGTATGTATGTGTGCGTGTGTGTGTTTGTGTGCATGAATGTATTTGTGTGTATTTGTGTGTTTTTATGTATGTGTATGTTTGTATGTATGTGTGTGTACCCACCTACATCTTTGCAAGCAAGGGTTGAGTCTCAGCTCCTGGCCCTGCCTCCTAACCATGTCAGGCATGTTCTTGCAGCTATATATGGAGCCCACCTCTATCATTTCTTCACCCTGATGCTGAAGAAATACTTCCTAACATCTCTGTATCTGACGTCCAATCGTGCCCTTCAGTACCCGTTTCCTGCCTCACTAATAGCATATTCCAATCAGCTGGAATTTTAAACATCACTATCATATCTACCTGGTTCTACTACTCTCATATGAGTTTGCGAGGGTTGTGTTGAAGCTCTAGGACCCACATGTTAACTTTTCCTAAAGAAGTATTAGACAGTTTGTTCCGAAGAATAAATTTCACTGGTTTATTATTTGTGGTTCTGTTGTGTTGTTTTAGATTACAAACTTTCTCAGATATTGTGCTTTTTATCTCGTTTTCATTTGTTTTCAGATATTATCGTCTTTATTCTTAATGGAGAATATATTCACTTTCACCCATTCTCCTTACTTCAGTGTATATACACTGAGAGGTGTGTATGTCTCAGTGTATATACACTGAGAGGTGTGTATGTCTCAGTGTATATACACTGAGAGGTGTGTATGTCTCAGTGTATATACACTGAGGTGTGTATGTATCAGTGTATATACACTGAGAGGTGTGTATGTCTCAGTGTATATACACTGAGAGGTGTGTATGTCTCAGTGTATATACACTGAGAGGTGTGTATCTGTGTATATGCATCTACAAATGAAAATACACTGAGATATATACCCTGTGGTACGTTTATTGTCTTCTCTGAGGATAAGAGTCCCAGTGAAAGTTCTAGAGGTGGTACTCTCTTTGCTATAAGTATATATATATATATATATATATATATATATATATATATATATATATATATATATATATATATACATACTGCCACACTACTACTTACCACCTTACCACAAATAATGCCTACCTATGCACCATAACCTACTACCACATGCCTACCTACTACCACTGCGCCTACACCAACTGCCTACCTACCACCACTGCCTACCTACCACCAATGTCCTACCTGCCACTGCCTCCTACCACCACTGCCTACCTACCACACTGCCTACCTACCACCACTGCCTACCTACCACCACTGCCTACCCTACCACCACTGCCCACTCTACACCACTTCCTACCTACTACATTGCTACTGCCACTACCTGCTTCTCCACCACTTGCTTGCCTACCACCACTGCCTACCCACCACTGCTTACCTACTACTACTGCCTACTACCACCACTGCTCTACCTACCACTATCAAGCCTACCTACCACTACCTGCACTACAAACTGCCTACCTACCACCACTTAGCTACACCAAACTGCTCACTTACCACCACTGCACTACCAAAACTGCCACTACCTACTACTGCCTCCTACCACCACGTACCCTACCACTACTACCACTATGCCACACTCCTGCACTACCACCAAGCTACCTACCAACTGCCTACCTACCACTATCGTCCTACCACAACTGCCTACCTACCACCACTGCCTACCTACCACCACTGCCTACCTACCACCACTGCCTACCTACCACAACTGCCTACCTACCACCACTGCCTACCTACCACCACTGCCTACCTACCACCATCAGCATTTACCACTACTGTTTCATCTCTACCACTATCATTGCTCAACACTACTACCAAGACAATAATTACCGTTTACCAATACCATCGCTTCACGCACACAATCGCTTCACTTACCACCACTGCTTACTACCACTACTGTTTACTTCTACTACTACTGCTACCTACTACAATCGTTTGGCCAACACTAACATCAAGCCTACTTCACAACTGCCTACCTACCACCACTGTTCTCTACTACCACCATCAGTTTACTAACACAACCACTGCCTACCTACTACCACTGCTTCACCTACCACTACTGCCTACTTACCACAACTGCCTACCTACCACCACTGCTTCACTACCAACTGCCACTAGCCACCACTGCTTCATCACTACCACTGCTCTTACCTACCACCACTGCCTACCTACCACCACTGCCTACCTACCACCACTGCCTACCTACCACCACTGCCTACCTACCACCACTGCCTACCTACCACCACTGCCTACCTACCACCACTGCTCATCCTTACCAACACCACTGCTCATCTACCACAAACTTGCCTAAATACCACTACTGCTTACTTGGCTTCATCACGTTTTCACTTACCACAACTGCTTACCTACTACTGTTTACTAATACCTATTGCTTGGCCTACTACACCAAGCTTACCACCACTATCAGTTTCAATTACCACGACTGTTTGCCTACCACTACTCTACTTACCACTATCGTCACTACTAATTAATGTCATCCTACCAGACTAGTCGTTTCACTCTACCACCACTGCTTCACCTACCACCACTGCCTACCTACCATCACTGCTCACCTACCACTGCTCCACCTACCACCTCTGCTTCATCTACCACCACTACCTACATACCACCTCTGCTCACTTCACCACCATCACCTACATACCACCACTGCCCACCTACCACCACTGTCACTCAAATACCACTGCCTACTAATATCAAGCCACTCTACTACCACACGTTTACCCTACTACCACTGTTTACCACGACCACTGCCTACCTACCACTACTGCTCACTTCCACACCACTGTTTACTTACCACCACTGTTTGGCCTACCACCACTGCTCTGGTACCTAATACTACTGCTCTGCCTACCATAATGTTTACTTGCATTAACATTGCTTGTTTACTATCATTGCCTACTAATACTTACTACTTACCACCACTGTTTGGCTTACCACTACTGCTTACTACGATCATTGCTTACTACTACAATCTCGTTTAATACTACCACTGTTTGCTTTATTACCATTGCTTCATCTGGCCACTACTGCTTACCACAGAATTACTGTTTACTTATGATCATTGCTTCATTTACTACATTAACACCAAGCCACTACTGTTTACTTAAGCCACTATCGTTTGGGCTAATAATTACTAAAAGTTACTACACCACTATCATTACTTCATTACTACTGTTTACTACTACTAATGTTTGTTTCACACTATCATTGTTTACCTTACGACTACTGTTTACCATTAATACTGTTTACTACCACTACTGCTACTAATACTATCGTCATCCTACTACTACTGTTTCTTACTACTACCACGTTTACTTACCACCACGTCTCACGGCCACCATCGTTTACCATGACCACGTTTACCACCACCGTTTACGTCATCATCGTTTACTTACTACTACTGTTTACCTACTACCATTTGTTATTTATCACTACTGTTTACTACGCCACTATCAAGCCACTTACCACCAATGTTTACTTACGACTACGTTTACTATCAAATTGTTTACCAATAATTACTGTTACCTACCACTACTGTCACTACCACATCAAGCCCACTACCACCAATGTCATCCTACCACCACTACTTACATACCACTCATCAAGCCACTACCACCACTGCCTACTTACCACAACTGCCTACCTACCACCACTGTCTACTTACCACCACTGCTCATCTTACCACCACTGCTTCACTACCACAATTGCTTAATGGCTTCAATTAAGCTTACTTGGCTACAATTGTTACTTCATTACCATTGTTTACTTACTACTACTGTTTACTTACCACTACTGTTTACTTATTCACTACTAAGCTTACTTACTACATTGTTTACTTACTACTACTGCTTACTTCTACTACTATCATTACTTACTACAATTGCTTACTTACTAATATTAAGCCATCACTACAATTGCCTACTTACTACCATCAAGCCTACTACTACTATCAAGTCACTTGGGTCACTAATGTTTACTACAATTACTGTTTGGTTTACCACCAAGTTCCACTTACCAATACTGCTTCACTTACTACTACTGTTTACTTACTACTACTTGTCACATTTACCAATACTACTGCTTATTTTACTACAATGTCACTTCACACTACTGGGCTTACTTACCACTACTGCTTACTACCACACCAAGCCTACCTACCACTACTGCTTACCTACCAATCACTGTCACTACTACACACTGCTTCACTACCACTACCGCAGCCTATCACTCTACCACCACGTTTACCTACCACTACTGCCACTACCACTACTGCCTACTACCACCACATCTCATTCTACCACCACTGCCTACCTACCACCACTGCTACCTACCACTGTCACCACTGCCTACTGCTTCACCTTCCTACCACCACACTACTACCATCACCATCACTTACGCTCATTCATCAAGCCACTTGGCCTTCACTACTGCTTCACTACCACTACTGCTTACTCACTACTACTAAGCCTACCTATCACAATTGCTTACTATTACCATTGCTTACTTACTACTAATATTTGCCACTACTGCTTATTTGCAATACGCCATTTGTTTATCACTAATGTTTACTAATACTCATTGATCTCCTTCCTCAGCCTGATTACCTACTTCTTGACTGTTGCCTTCTTCCTGATGTGGCTATACAACATCTTCGAAGTCAGATTTGGAGTTCGGTGTTATATCATTCGCTTATTGTGCCTGGGCCTCTCTCTTATCCATGCATATTCGATTTTGGTTATTTGGGTCATTCTATTTTCCTGGGTCCTTTGTCTTTTATATATTTTTTTCAGTTCTCTAGGGCACTTAGGTGTGTGTACTCACCTAATTGTGGTTTGTAGGGGTCGAGTCATAGCTCCTGGCCCCTGCCTCTTCACTGATCGGTACAAGGTTCTGGTCTCTTCCTGCTCCATGAGCTTTATCATACCTCATCTTAGAACCATGTATGGGTCCTGCTGTGTTATTTACTGTCAAAGGCACTTGTCCATAGACACTTGGCCTGCCTCTGTGTAAGAGAGAGAGAGAGAGAGAGAGAGAGAGAGAGAGAGAGAGAGAGACAGTGTGTATGTGTGTGTACTAATTGTGGTTGCAGGGGTCGAGTAACAGCTCCTGGCCCCCTTAACATTAACATTCCGCTACAAAATTAGGTGATACACTAAATCCATTCTTAAAATCCCGGGTTAACAAGCAGAGTATATACACTGCAGAGCTGTCACTATATAAACCCCAAACTACCATACACATCTCTTAACAAATCACCACTTACAGATTTTTAAAACCCATTTTTCTTGAAGATGATGCAATATAAAATACGGTCTAGAAGAGGGAAGACGAGAGAAATAAACACTGAGAAATACAGAATACGGCATTAAGAAATTAGTTCCCGGTGGACATAAATACTGAAGAACGAGGCTGGGTCTCTCAGTCGTGCCACAACCTCGGGAGGAAGAGTGTGTCTGCTGCTTCATCCCTTCTGCATCACTAACAGTTTGTGATTATTTGATTTTGTTGATATAGTATATATTTATATAACGTGGACTAGTTCTTCAAAGGGTAGGTGCCTGGATGCTCGTGATCCAAGGACATTGAGTTATCTTTCCCTACCTCGGAGAGGGATTATATTTCTGGGGATTAGTTAATTTGAATTTTGAACAATGTAATTGTCACTGAAGATTTTTGAAATGACCAGAGTCTTAATTACATTATGACCCACAGCTGGAGCTTTTGGTCATCTGACCGAGGCCTTCCGCTGGCTTTCCGGTCCACCCCTTTTAAAATTAAAGATTATTATAACCATTTTCTTTTAGTAATTTTCATCATGGCACAAGATATAAGTTACAACTTTACAATATAATTTGTAAAGTGGCGAAACTTAAGTCACATAGTTCTAAAACTGAAGGAAATAACTTATAAGAACAATGGTCGTAAGCCATAACAATTAAAGATCTCTGAGGGATAGCACATTACTAACTGATAATGAGGTATACCATGAAGCATATAATGTGGTATATTAGGGAAATGACACGCTTGGGACACCTGTATTGAAGACGTTTCGGTCCTTGGACCTTGAAGTGATTGGGGCTGAAGGGCTTAAACGTCTTCATTAAGTAAGTTTAAGGGGCCAGGAGCTGTGACTCGACCCCTGAAACCACAACTAGGTGAGTACATAACTACAATTATCATACATAGTGTATGAAAATTCTACTTACTGGCCTAAGTCAATGCCTGCCTGTCTATTTCCCATTAACTATGCACCCCATGCCCATCCTGTGGGCGGTAGTCAAAAAGATTACAGAGATACATAATGGGTCCAGGGACTGGGCTCTAAAGTTTAGTTATGTGCCTTGTTACTACAAAATGGCAAATTTCAATTCATACTACACGTATCAAACTGCCAGGTGCATCAAATAACTTCGACACATACTCAAATAACTTCAAAACTCACTATGAAGTTCAATGATGAGAAATTTCAATTACTCAGATATGGAAAACGTGAGGAAATTAAAATCTCATCGGAGTACAAAACTAATTCCAACCACACAATAGAGCGAAAAACTAATGTCAAAGACCTGGGAGTGATCATGTCAGAGGATCTCATCTTCAAGGACCATAACACCGTAGTAATCGCATCTGCTAGAAAAATGACAGGATGGATAATGAGAACCTTCAAAACCAGGGATGCAAAGAACATATTGACACTTTACAAATCGCTTGTTCTGTCTAGGCTGGAATATTGCTGCACACTAACTGCACCTTTCAAGGCAGGTGAAATTGCTGACCTTGAAAATGTGCAGAGAGCCTTCACGGCACGCATAACTGCGATAAACCACCTCAATTACTGGGAACGCTTGAAGTTTCTAAACCTGTACTCCATAGAACGCAGGCGGGAGAGATACATTGTTATATACGTGGAAAATTCTCGAGGGATTAGTACCAAACTTGTACACGAAAATCACTCCCTACGAAAGCAAAAGACTCGGCAGGCGATGTAACATCCCCCCAATGAAGAGCAGGGGTGCCACTAGCACGTTGAGGGACAACACAATAAGTGTCAAGGGCTCAAGACTGTTCAACTGCCTCCCAGCATACATCAGGGGGATTACCAACAAACAACTGGCTGTCTTCAAGCAGGCACTGGACAGGCACCTAAAGTCGGTACCTGACCAGCCAGGCTGTGGTTCGTACGTTGGACTGCGTGCGGCCAGCAGTAACAGCCTGGGTGATCAGGCTCTGGTCCAACATGAGGCATGGTCACAGACCGGGCAGCTGGGGCGTTGACCCCTGGAATTCTTTCCAGGTAAACTCCAGGTAATAGTAATAAAGGCGTCACTACCTACCTACCTGGAGGGTATTCCGGGAGTCAACGCCCCCCGCGGCCCTGTCCACGACCAGGTCTCCTGGTGGACCAGGGCCTGATCAACCAGGCTGTGTATATACACAGCCTGATGGCAGTAACAGCCATCAAGCGTATATTATGAAATTATACAAAAGGCTTAGACTAACTCGAACCCATCGAAAAGCACCGGACCTGATAGTCTAACCAAATTCCAAAGAGGCGTTCCATTTGTATTAAAAGTATCCATAATGTAATAATTTATGTGAAACCTTGCCGATGGAGTTCAAAGCGGTAGGTGACTTCTATTTTCAAAGAAAACAGCAGATCGATTGTCAGTATATATACGCCTGTTAGTATACTCAGCATTATGTGCAAAATCTCAAAATCTCAGAATTTAGATATCTAAATGACAAAATCATTATCAGTGGTTACCAGTCAGGTTTCAGTGGATCTCAGTGGGTACCTCCTTAACCTGATGTGGTTATATAAGAACCCAAATATCGATAGGTTATTTCACTGGTATACAGATAGATGTTAGACATGCAAAAGATTTTTGACAGTAAACCGTGATATACATATTATGTAAAAAGAAATATAGGTTATCGCAATGTATAAACTCTGTAGACTAGTTTACGTTATACCTGAACGAAAAAATCTGTGAAGGTCGGTAACATGGATCGGAACCCCTGCTGATATGTGGAGTTCCACAGTGGGGTACCTTGGATCTCGTACTGTTTGTTATGTAAATAACATGCATACCCATCAGTGTTAAATGGAAAGTATTATTATATGTAGATGAAAGTATTCAAATATTAGGCAACAACTCAAAAGATGTAGCTAAAAATACTTTTAGCAGAACTAGAATCTTGCACTAAATGGTTCATAGATAACAAACTATCACTGCAATTGGCAAAAACAGACGATATTCAGCAATTCATCTCAAGGAATATCCTTAGATACATGTATGCCTGGATACTGACATGGTAAATATAGTAAAACAGGAAATGCCAGGCGAAGTGCATACCTGCTCAGGGAAGGGAGATCATGTCTGGCTCTTTTGAATTGCCATGAACACTATTGTTCTTCATGGTACTCTGCTCTAAGAAAAGAAAAATACTGAAAAACAGACTACCAATTACCCACAGCAAGGTGAGATTCCTCTTATACCCGAGTCCAAGAGAACGTGTAGACCAGGATGAAGATAGAGTAAGTCATGTTTACAAAATTACCCACGATCAGTGTCCAAAATATCTTACTGGGAATTTTGTCAGGGTTAGGAACCAAAGCCAGTATAGAGCTGGGGTTAAATGGCCAGGCCTCATACACCTACTAGACAGCGATAAAAGAGTGGAACGAACTACCAGTGCCAATCTTAGTGCCACACAATATAAAAATAGAGTAAGAATATCTAACAAATAAAGCTTGTATTGTAAAAATATGTAAAATTAGTTTTTGACATAGGTTTATCTTTGTGTTTGATTTATATTAATATCACTAAGCATATAAACTAGACATCTATATAGGCGTATGAAAAAACTAAATCAGTTTAACTATATTGCACAGGGACCCAGTGGAAATGTTACAATATTTCACAATTTGGGTTGTACCGGGCTATCCTAGGTTAAATGCTACATAATTTACTAAAAAAAAACAGTAAACGTTTCAGATTATGTTCATATGAGGACTAAACGAAAACCAAGTGAGTAGAACCACGTAACTCATCCGTCTCCAACTAAGCAAACGGCGGACTGAGTCTCCAATATTCTCATTTCTGAGTCCTGACCCACTGTCGTTAAGGATGGTTCCTTGATGCCGGTGAAGCGCTCTTGATATAAAGAATTGGACCTGTCATTCCCTTTCTTAGATCGAACCTGATTGCTTCACATTGTCCCAGGCGCTTTGACCCCCTACGAGTTTAGTGCTCTCTCCATGAATTTAGTAATAATGTTAATAAATAGTAGTTCATAATACTAGTAATAATATAAAAAAGCTAACAGTGCTAGAACTCTACTGCCCTTGTCTGCATCTGCTCTGGTTGCCACCTCCCTAGTTAAGAACAATAATAATTTTTTTGAACTAGGCATAAGAATTAACAACTGGGCATCTACACTGCAAACTGAATTGTTTGCAATCCTTATGGCACTAAAGCTAACTTATGACACTGAGCTTGACTCTATCATCATTACTGATTCTATGTCATCATTGACATAGCATGCTCATTGGAGAAGCCAGGTATAGATACTCAAAAATCCGGGACAAAGGAATTAAAGTACATTTGCTATGGATTCCGTCACACATTGGATTACTCCTTCATGATAAAGTTGATATGTTAGCCAAGAAGAGCACCCATAATGAGAATGTAGAATATAACTTTGGTATATCTGTGTCTAGCATTAGGAATAATATTAGGAGAGAAATAAATAATGAAAATGATAGCTATAGGAATGCAGTTAGAAGCCTGAGTAGATCTATAACCCACTATGATAACATGAATGTAGATAAGTATGTTTATGGAGCAACTTGCAATGTGAACAGACTGACTGATGTTGTAGAGGCCAGGCTTAGGCTTGGCTACAAGTACTTCTGGCAGTTTGGGAGATACACAGATGTGGTTCAAACTAAATGCAAATTATGTGATCAGGCATATGGTCACTGTCTTGAACACTATGTGCTGAATTGTCCACTTATTGAGGAATATAGAGATAGACAGTATAATAACCTATGTGACATGTCAAGATATCTTATTAGTGAAGGTAGGATACCACTTATTCTAAGCAAATTTCCTAAATTTGCTTGTAACAGATAAGTGAACTGTAGATATAAATCCAAATTAATTTCCATGAACGTGCCTATCTGTGCTCATGATAATGCGAGCACAGATGGGCATGTTTGTGGAGCAACTTGCAATGTGAACAGACTGACTGATGTTGTAGTGGCCAGGCTTAGGCTTGGCTACAAGTACTGACTGATGTTGTAGTGGCCAGCTTAGGCTTGGCTACAAGTACTGACTGATGTTGTAGTGGCCAGGCTTAGGCTTGGCTACAGGTACTTCTGACAGTTTGGGAGACAGATGATGATCAAACTAAATGCAAATTATGTGATCAGGCATATGGTCACTGTCTTGAACACTATGTGCTTAATTGTGCACTTATTGAGGAATATAGAGATAGACAATATAATAACCTATGTGACATGTCAAGATATCTTATTCATGAAATAAGATACCATTTGTACTAAGCAAATTTAGGAAAATTTAAATGTAGATATAAACCCACATGTACAATTGTTAACTCCTTTGGGGCCTAGTGCCTAGGCCTTTTGTGTATCCATATGCTCTTGCGCTACCGTCCACAGGATGGATATGGGGTGCACAATAAACTAGCCACTTCGGTGGCAAAATCTAAAAAAAAATCTACTGTCCTTGTACATGAATGGTATACAATACCGACAAGTTGAAAAATTAGACAGATGTGCAGCATCTTACAGTGTATTTAATATATCCTAGCAGTGCATTTAATATATCACGGTGGCCCGTGGTCTGTGGCAAAAGCTCTCGCTTCACACGCTGAGGGTCCGGATTCGATTCCCGGCAAAGGTTGGACACATTTGGCGTGTTTCCTTACACCAGTTGTCTATGTTCACCCATCAGTAATAATGGGTACCTGGGTGTTAGTCGACTGGTGTGGGTCGCATCCTGGGACAAAAGTGACCTAATTTGAGGGAAATGCTCTGCATAACAAGGGGCTTTCTGTATAGTAATATGTCATTGAAGTTAGCTAGGCCTGTATACCTTGTACATATACTTGTAGAAATAAAAATATTATTATTATTACTACTAGTATTTGTGTACGGGTTGTACTTATAACGGCTGCATCACGGCTGTTCACGTGATTTCCAACCTCTGCCCATGTGATCTGGCATCAGCCAATGATAGGCCTGCCTTTTGAATGCCTCAGCGCCAGGCGGCCTAGTGTTCAGTTACCATCGAGACTCAGGGCAGGACAGACGGACATAGGCATAGGATCTCAGCTCCCATATATCCAACGCCTCATTAAACGCTACCAAAAACCAAGCTCATCGTCTGTTAATATTACCAAATCTCCAGTAGAGAGAGATCATTTTTGCAGTTAATCCTTACAGTAGTCAGTATTGCCTTTTATTGTAATTTGTAAAGTAATTCCTTAAATTTTTACAGTCAAAATTCAGTGAGTGAGTTGTCATTTCTTATATAGTGTACATTAGTTGTTTTAACCCCTTTTCTGCATCTAATTCAATGAATTTGTTTAATTTCCATTTTAACTAATTGTGTACTGTGAATATTTTTACCGTTCTCATTTTTACCTGAATTAGTCTTTGTGCAATTTTCATTGCAAGTATGTCTCACTTACCTTACAGTAGTGTAGCTAATGACGGCATTCAGTCCCCTAATGTTCCAAATGCCCTTGCTGAAATTCATGATAGTCATTTACCGAATGCTAGACCTACCCAGCCACAGAGTCAATACTATAGTTTTCTTCGTGATCCTGATAGTTCCTTACCGACTGAAAGACAGTATCTAGCTCTTGAGCAATGTGTTTGTTCTCACAGCTTGTATCAGAGAGTTATAACAGTTCTGCGGAATGTGAAGTTCAAATTCAGTCCTGATAGCTTTGTGCATTATGTATTAACGTAGCCGAGCGGTCAAGAAACTAGTAAAACTGTCACTCCTGTCTGGAATTCAGTCCCTACAATATCCTGCATGCAAGATAGCGTTCAGATGCCTAGGGTGCCGGAGGTATCCCGGACCGCCTTGAGTACTGAGTCTATCCTTGCAATGTTGCTAGTTCAAGTAGTAGTTCCTCTCCAGGGACGCTTTGTTGAAGAAAGACTACTTGAATGAGTTATAGCATCTCTCGCTGATGCAAAAGCAATTGCACGTGTTTTCCCAACCTC
Source organism: Cherax destructor (assembly GCA_009830355.1). Lineage (NCBI taxonomy): Eukaryota > Metazoa > Arthropoda > Malacostraca > Decapoda > Parastacidae > Cherax > Cherax destructor. The sequence continues at coordinate 323 of WNWK01005102.1, read as the reverse complement.
TGCCCATGTGATCTGGCATCACCCAATGATAGGCCTGCCTTTTGAATGCCTCAGCGCCAGGCGGCCTGTGTTCAGTTACCATCGAGACTCAGGGCAGGACAGACGGACATAGGCATAGGATCTCAGCTCCCATATACCCAACGCCTCATTAAACGCCCCCAAAAACCCAAGCTCATCGTCTGTTAATATTACCAAATCTCCAGTAGAGAGATCTTTTTTGCAGTTAATCCTTACAGTAGTCAGTTTGCCTTTTTTGTAATTTGTAAAGAAATTTCCCTTTAAAATTTTACAGTCAAAATTCAGTGAGTGAGTTGTCATTTCTT